>VZUI01050379.1:0-36495 GCA_013401135.1 Cettia cetti
CCCCCCCCCCCCCCCCCCCCCCCCAACTTAGCTTAATTTACAGACAAATAGCAGTGATTCCAGCAGGGAGGTGTTTGCATTCCAGTGCAATTATGCTTTAGGAAAGCTGCTCCTCCATTAAAAGGAAGCTGGTGCTGCCAGTGACATTTATGGGAACTCAGAAGCCAGGGAATAACTGGCTTTCTTGGTGCAAGAGCTGAGGGGAAAGCTTGACTGTGCTGGAAGCAAAACACTCAGAAAAGTTCCACCATCCCACAGAGGTCCCATGAACAAGCATTTGGTCACTGCATGACCCAGTCTTTCTTGTTAAGCTTTTGGCTATTCTGGGTTTCCAACTAAAAGATCTTTCCTAGAAAATACTGTTTGCAGTCTGTTACCTGTAACCTATGGATAGAAGCGACTTGTGTATAGCACTAATACCATACTGGAACTTCAGATATATGTACCAGTATTTTCCATATATCCTACAGTGGAGTGACTAATGGGGTTCATATCTGTTACCCACTTTAAGAAAGTCAGAATCCATGTTTATATTCTAATCTAAGTAAAACCACTATTGTGACCCTAGCATAAGGACCCACATAGCTCTTCTTCAGTAGCAGGCACTTAAAAAACTGTGTATTATAAGGCCCATGTAGCAGATTTCTATGAAACTTGGGTTCCAAATTTTTTGACCAGAAAAAACTCACCTCCTCTCTGGACATTAGTGAAGTACCCAGAAATCTCAACAGTGGTATTTTTAAGATGTGCTTAGCATTGTTCCAGCATCCTCATTGGTAATCAGTCAGAAAACTGTTCTTGGGAACAGAACAGCACCACTGACACTGATGTTGATCACTAGCGGCTGCATGATATACACTGTGTGAACATAATACTGCAATAATCAGTAGCACACCCAGGAGAAACAATGATGTTCTGACTAAGTGCATATTTCATCCATGGGGTGTACTGCAAACTATGTCCATCCACACAGCAGCAGGCTGCTTACAAGGAAGGGACTTCCATAAGTGTGCATGTATGAATAGCAAAAGTGGTTAGTTGTCAAGAACTGAGAACCCTACAGTAATGCTTTCAGCCTTAACTGAGCTGACACAGTGCAGCTTTCTGAAATAGCCCATATTGTACTGATCTGCCTACTCTTTTAAAGCAGTTTCAGAAAACTAAGGCTGAACTGCTAGTGAAACATAATTGAATCAGATATTTAGTGTATTAGATACAAAATACTCCATAAGAAGGTATCTAACTCACTGCAAGACTTGAAACAAGAAGGGGTTGCTTTAAGATTTCTTTATGTGCAGGATAAAAGGAATTATCTTTTTAACTGGCTACTTGTAAATAAAAAAAACCCCACCAGATTTCTGTTGTCTGTAGGAGTATTGAGAGAAGAACAAAATAAATGTCCTTTCTTTTCCATTCAATGTGACTTTTAAAACCTGCAAAATCTGTGCTGCTTAAAAATTTTTACCTGCTTTATTTGAGCATTGTAGAAGTTAGTATCTTATTTGTATCTTATGTCAGAGAGGTTGAATGTCTCGAAACTCCAGTCTAATGCTGAGCTGCTCTCTTATGTGCTTGTTTTTGAAATGCTGAAGTAGCCACTAAAAGGTTTTTTCAGCATCAGTGGTAGCAGAACATCCATATAACTATGATGCTAACACCATTTCTATACCAGCCCTATTTCTGACCCTATGGGTAGTTCCAGCTCACCCTAAAGTGGATTTTTGGTCACTGGACAGGCATCTAGACTCCATTAACTCCATGGATTACACACCTACTGAAGAGAGCTCAGATACTCAGGAATTACATAGATACCTAGGTCTTGGTTCAGTTGCCTACATGGACTTGAACTGCCCTAGGGCATCTGAGGCCTCTGCCCAGGGCTCTCATAACACTTATGGGAGAGCTATGTCCTTCTGGACTGGCAGCCAGAGATCAGGTGGAATATCATGGAGCACCTCAAATGACAAAAAGCAGCTTGTTGAGATAAGTGAAATAATCCCTTCCTTCAGACACCTAGAAGTCCATTTAGACACCTAGAAGTCCAAACCCGCTCCAGCTTCTACATGAAGGTCCACACAAAATAAAGGGAGAGAATGCAATAATGAAAAATACCAGCATAGTTGTTTGGAATTAGTGTCTTTGTTAGCACTAGCAGAAGATGAAATCATAAAGCAGGGCTTGCCTGATTGCTCTGGGAAGCTGTGCCTATTGTTCCATTTTTCCCTATGAAAGTAGCTGAGTGGGTTTTGTTCTATATTCTTTGTGCTGTGCCTCATTGAGGCTTTGAAAATTTACAAAATCCAAAGACCTAGTCTACACTGTAAATTTCTCCCTTTATTTTTAGAAAATTTAAACCCGCATTTATCTTTGAGCTTCTATCAGTATGTTATTGGATTGTGTATAGTCTTGTAATTATGTCCAAGGGTCTGCCATTGATGCCTCTCTTTGTTCAGGTGGAGCTCAGCAAAAGTGGTCAGCCATGTATTTCTTTGACCAAAGAAAGAAGATTCAAGTAATTTTTGATATTTCATGGCTTCACATAGGTGTTAGCAAACTCTTATACTTACAGACTTGTACTTACAAAACCCTATAAAATAACTTGGAGAGATTAAAATTAATTTCAGTGAATGTATTTTAGGAAAAATGTTTTGGGTGAACTTAAAGGTGGATTGAAAATATTGTTTATCACTGTTCTAATTTATCCTGAAGAAATCTAAAAGTTACACAAAAGACTACAACCAGTAGTGAACTTATGGATGGATTATTGCAGTATCTACAAACACTAAACTTGTGGAAAGCTTAAAGCCTAAAGATATTTCATTTACATTACTTCAAAAATAGGTAAGAGTTGCTGCCTTTTCTCTGCTTCTGCCACCTTTCTTTGGTGGTTTTCCACCTTCCCAAGAATCCCAAGAAGATGCATGTGTCTTCCCTTTCCATGTGCTGCAGTTGCTACGGCTGCTCCAGTGGTTTAGAGCATGCTTAGAGTGTGCACTGCTTGGGTCTCTTCTGTGCTCCATCTCAGCCACTAAAGGATCAGCAGTGGGATGTGAACTTAATTAGCTGAAGTTCTGATTATGAAGCAGCTAAACTGAAAGGGGGATAAGGGGAAGAAAGAAGCTCATATGAAAGAAATTACCCTGGACAAGAACCAAGGGTAGGAAAGGGGGAAGGAACAGCATAAACGTCAGATAGCACATCAGACTTCAGCTCATACCTGGTATCTGGTATTTTGCCTATTTCAGGCTGGAAACAAACAAGAGATAGAAAGATGTTCTAGTTCTTATTTGAATTCCTTGTCCTACATGTTTTATATCTTTGTAGATTACACTATGGTTCTTCAGTGCTTGACACATAACTGTACGTGAATCCTCCACAAAATCAGCTACTCCTTTTGAATGTCTTGATATCCACAGCTTTAGGGTTGTCCCTACCGTGTATGATAGAAGAGAAATGCAATGAAGAGCATCATATTACAAAACAGTTCATGTCACCTTCTGCTGTGTGACAGTCTCTAGAGCTCAGTGCATAACTGCAGCATACAGCTTGGCCTTGTATTTCTTCATTTGAAGTAATTCTCTACTTAGTGAATAATTTTTGGTCAGCACTGGTTTTGGGGCCTGCTGGTAATATTCAAGGTGCCACATAGCATTGCATCTGTTCTTCACTGGATATTTTATTGAAATTAACCTACCCAGAACAAAAGAAGCTTGTAAGAATTGCTTATGCTGCTCAGGAGTGACATCAGTGTTAGTGACAACAGTGTTAGTGTGTCAGCATTAATGGTGGACATTTGTTCCACAAGTGTTATTTACATGCAATAGTCTTTTTTCTTTTCAGTTGCCCTGCCTTCCACCTCTTCACCTGCCCCATTTTTCCTCTTGCCTGTTTCCATTCCTGTTCCTTCTCCTGGTTTCTGAGCTTAGAGAAGGTCTGAATCAAACAGTGGGATGGTGAAAAGAAGGCTTTAGCATTACAGAGATTTTTTTCTCTCTCTGCCCAGAATGGCCTCATGAATTTGATGGGAAATGAAGTCTCTCATTCTCAAGGGATACTGATATCTTATAACCATTCATGTTAGCTGTTTCAGATGAAGGCCAATTCAAACATGAGCTTGTGTGAGAAGGACTGTTTGCTGCTAGATTTGGAATTACCTCTGAGTGAGCAGGATGGGTTGCATTCCCTAATTGATCCTGGTTTCCATAAACAGTCATTTAGGTCAGGACTGTTACAAAACATGTAAGTCCAAACACATCTCAGATGGCTGATTTGAAATCCAAATCCAAGCTCAGACTTCCCCCAGGCTCAGAAAAATAATATTTGATATTTGAGTAAGGTCCAGAATAAAAGGTAGTTGCAGTTACTGCGTTTGGAACTTGTACTCTATCTGGGCTGATGTTTGGGATGCAATTCAGTGAGCTAGTCCTATGCTAAAATACATTTTTTTATGAGTACTGTGAAAAGAGAGGGCAAATTATAGCAAAATGTGGTCTTAGTCAGGAGTAGAAAAACTTACAGCCATTTAATCTCCAAAGGTTTTGCTCAATTTTTACTATATTAGCTAAATATAGACCAAATATGTTATTTTAGGCTGATCTACTTCTGCTTGTACTGAAAGCAGATAGATGTTCTTGGAAGACTAATTTTACACATTCAGCATTGAAAATTTTGACATGCATGTGCATGCCACAACCAGAATTGGGGGCATTAGATATTGTTCTTGCACTACTTACTACTATTGAAAAATTAATCTCTTTGCACTACTTCTACTTTATGAGCTTCTTATGTCCCTAAAATTCTTAGTAAGGTATTGAGGATTATAATATTTTGTTGATTTTTCTGCAAAGCTTCCCAGAGCTGTCAAAAATAAGTAACACTCTTAGAAAGGATTTACAGGCCTGTCTATGGAGAGAATTTCAGGAAAAACAAGGTACAGTCATTTAAGAACTGAGCACAGTAAATAGAAGGCGCTTTAATATCCCATGACAATTGTCTTAGTGCTTATTGGTCTTAAATTGCTTCTCTGATGGTGATGATTAAGAAAAGTGTGTAAGGTTACTTTAATTTTGTTAGGCCACATTCCATCCAGCTATCTAAAGGAAATAACACTACCTGTGTACCTCCTCTGAACTGTTCATAGTGTCTTTGGATATGCAAGCCATATGGCCCCCACAGGACTTCAAATGCTTTTACCTTTTTAATCTCTGACATATATGGGAGGGCTGGGATAGCATCATGGCCACTTTTCCATTGCCTGATTCTGCAAGCTTTCCTTTCATATCTCCACTCCAAGTGAGTAGTCCTGGTTGTATGAATAGAGTTCTGCAAGTGCAAATTTGCTGAAAAAAATGGTACCCTGCCTTACAATAACTAGGAGTTTAGAAAGAATGAGGATTTGGTTTAAACATTCTGAAAAACTTGGCCATATGCAACAGTTTTGGGTCATGAAACATTTTTTTAACCCTGTAAAGACAAGAATTAACAGTAAAAAGATGTCTGTAGGTTGTAGTGCACAACAATATTAACAGGATTGCCAGGAAGGATTGACAATGGGACACTGAAGAAAGCATTATCAAGCAGTATTCAAACCACTGTGCCTTCCATTTTGCCATGGATATGGAAACCCACAACTACACGGATATACTGCTATGTGTCTGTAGGTATGTGCACAGACCTTTGCATTTCAAGGTACTATTCCAAGAATTTCTGAGACTTTTGATTCAGTTCATTATTCTCAGGATTTTGAGTGTTCTCATGTATATGGCATTTAAGAGCAAAGTTACACAGAGTAAACACATAAATATGTAAGCCATGACTGTTCTAATCATGCATTTGGGTTAATCAGAGAAATATATGTGCATGTGTTTGATTTTCAGATGTCTTCTTGCTCTTGATTGATTGAATCTGGATTTGAATCAAATGATAAAATGAATGGGGAGAAAAACTTCTTTGCATCCACATTTTTGTAAAGAACTAAGAATTAGTACCCATAGTATAGAAAGGGAAAAGGAAATGACACAATAATAGTGAGCTGAGATGATATATAAGCACATTGATCCAAAGATTGAGAGTAGACAAAAGGAGAGACATCCTGAAAATATAAAGTGACTTAAAAATGCCACCAGTTGTGAGAAAGACAGCACTCATCTCAGCTGTTCTTTAATAGTTCTCAAAATGCTTTTCAACTGTGAAAAACATTCTTCTGTATGAATAAAATACCATAATTTTTCACATTTGAGTTAGCATAACAGAGACATTTTTGTTACCAAAACTCCCAGGATATTTTCTTGAAGGAATAACTCACCTTGCTTTGAGCACAGATTTACATAAACAGGTTTTCCTGTCCCGCTGGCTTTTAGCTGCATCCATGTATGAAGGTATTTTTTACTCCGCTTGGCCATTACCTTCTGACCTTGTTTTGTGAGGAAAAGAGAGCTGTTGGCCACCTTCAGGAGCCCATCCTCGTGGCAATTCCACCTGACTGCCTGGGGACAATCGACGATGATGCTGCGGGACGACAGAGCAGAGCGTGTAGAGATGCTCAGGCACTGGGCAGACCTCACATGGAGGAGCCTGTCATCTGCCATCCACTGCCACTTCTGGTTCAGGTTGGTCATATTGCACTTTTCCATAAAGACTCCCTTTTTTTCTGAAAGACACTGCTGTTTCTGGACATGGATAATCAGAAACCCTTCTGGAAAAGGAAAATTCCAGATAAATATGATAGATTACACATTTACTTGACAAAAAGCAAACTCTCAATGATTTAAAATACATCAGCAAATAAAACTCTCTTCCCACTTTCTGTGTGTTGAACTTTTCATGAAACTTCCCGTAAGTTGAACCTATTTAAAAACCCCCTCTAAACACAACACCCACGTGATGCATGTGCTGGTAATGTAAATAATGAAAATGCAAAACCCCAAGCTATCGTGGCAAGGTTATCTTAACCTTCATTATATATGAAAATAAGAAAAAAAAATTAAACTGAATATAAAAGAAATCCAAGAACTATTAACTTCAAACACAAGTTCCTCATTTCCCCTGCTGGAAAGCTTACAGCTACATGAGTTCTCAGTCTCCATTTCAGTTCTACAACACAGGCTTTTAAAAATATAATTTACTGCCTAAATGTTGTTTTAGTAAAATTCATAATGTTTCTGAGGGAAACATATAGGAGGATATTCACAAATTGATGTGTCTCTCAGTGCCTGTGTTACAGGAATGGAGGTTCTTTACTGGTAGGAAGTACATCTGTTTTACTGGATTTATTCCAATGTCTCTAGCTGTTAGCTTTGTGACCATTCCAATTCATTTAAGATTAGCTCTCTGTGTCACCATACTTAAAGATCAACACCAGCTACTCAAATGAAGAAAATTACATTGCATTAATCAAAGTCCCACAAAGTTAGCAATGCAAAATGCACACTTGTTACAGAACACAGAACTCGTTATTTCAAATGCAGCCTCCCTGCCATATCATGTTTAGTTATTCTTTTTTTTTCGATCTCAGTTACTCAAACATTTCCAGCCCCATTAGTTACAAAGTGCTAAAGCAAATGTGTATTTATTTCCCTCAATTGATGTTGTCATTCCCCTGTTTTTACAAACCTGTGAATTTTCTAACTAAGCATTACAGAAAGTTCTTGTCTCTGAAGTTTCATAAAGTATGAGATAGGAATCTCCCCTCTGAAGCACTTGTCCCAAAAATTCAGCTCCTGGATTGTCTATCAGGAGATCTTCTTAAAAAAAGAAGATGTATCTCCAGCATAGAAGAAGACAGTTTATTTTCCTTTGGAAAGGAATCTAAACAGAACGAGCTAAGTTGGCCCTGCCCCTCATTCCTCTGGTATGAAGCCCAGAGAAGAGGGCTCAGTTTTTTTAAGTCACCAGCTGTGCTGGAGGGCTCTGCTCAGTGGCAAAAAGAGCAATTCAGCTGAGGGGAAGTGGGGAGAGACACTTACCTGAGAATGTCAAGGCAAGACAGGTAGAAACCAGGACGTGAAATAAAGAATCCATTTTCCCTCTAGCAACTCCCCATGCTTCTCTTAAAAAAACCCACCTCAGATAAGTGAAGCAAAGGCTAGGAAGGAAATGTGCCTTCATGGGGGAAAAAGTCAGTGACGAGCACTTCCTTCTATTCAATTGTTTTGGGGGGTTTTACAGCACTTTGTCCTTTAATATGATTCTTCAGTTTACTGGTTGGTTTATTTTGGAAAAATACAAGCAAAAGAGATGTTTTCAAACACCTGGGAAATTAAAAGTGGTTTTATTGAATCTCTTTAGACTAAAAGAAAGGGGATCATACTTTTGTGCAATTGTTGCCTGTGACTATTACAAATCTATAGGTCATCTAGATGGTCCTGGCTAAGTATATTCTATATTATCCTGGGAAAAGCATGTATATTTTGTAACTATACACAATCAAGCCACATCTCAATATATTTCTAACTCCATAAGTTCTAAAAGCCAAGAGGAGGGTGGGGAGGAAGGGGAAGAGGAGGAGGCAAAGCTCTTGCATCTGTACCAGGTCTTACAGAAACTCCCCCTGAGGAATCAAGTGATGCTGTGTTTGCCTTCCCATGAGGTAGTGCACCTTGCTCCGTGTCAGCTGGGGATTGCCTGTTCCCTCTGGATGGGTTCCCAAGTGGTCTGAAGCCATGGTGGACCAAATTGTTCTGGGCTGAGCCTGTTTATGGGGTTACAAGAGTGTGTGTGCATTAACTACTCTAGGCAAGAACAGAGACTTCAGTTAATATTTTATATTAAGGGTAATTTATTAGCAGTATGAAGCAAAGTCAACATCACTGCATTAAAAACTCATTATACCCTGTAAACAGACCTCCCAGTGCTGCAAGCCATAATGCCAGCTTCGCATATCTCTTAAAAACAAATGTTTACTGAACAATAAAGGAAACAGTCATAGCAGCATTTTCTTTCTTGTACAACCTGTTATGGAAGAGTCTGTATCACTAAAGGCATCTATCTCTTACTGAAAGAAATAGAGCAGATAAACAACATATGCAAAAATTTCTGTATTAATAAAAGACAAACAAATATTTAAAATCCTTACCATTTAATATATGCTACAAAGTTTCTTTTAAAAGTAGAATGACTTTCACAATTTACAAATACACTGGATTTAGGTCTGTAGCAGAAGCATGTTCTAAGACAATCAACAGTACAGGGTAAATACGTACACACTGAATAACAGACATTGTGCTCTGCAACTGCTCTGTAAGACCTACAGTAAATACACATTTAATAGTTAATAGTATGAAGAACATATATTTCCATATAAAATATTAACTGCTTTTGAATATTTTCAAAACCAAGATTTTTAATTTTTTTATTATCTCCTTTTATTTTAATCCATAGTTGAACACTTGCAATTTTAGCAGCAAGAATATTATGTGGCCAAGAAACAAGCTCACCACATAATCAGTAATAGCACTTTACAGTACAGTTGACAGTCCATTCACAAGACAGTTTGCAAACGTCAAAGCTTTTATACACTTGTTAAACATTTCTTCTATAGAAGTCCCAAAGTCCATCTGGCTGCAGCAGTAGCACATACATACATTCCATATGGCAGATATCAGCATTACAGAATTAAACCCACCTTTAGATACATACACAAAATCCATGTGTAGTTTCAGTACAGTACCTTCTTTATAAATCATTTTTGGGAAGCTCACAATACATTCATATATAGTAAGGGTCCAGCAATCTCTGTTCTTTTGCCAAACCGTTCACAATCCTTCAGAAGTTGGCCTCAAAGCCGTCCTTCCCACTGCAGTAAACTCCTCGAAGAAGCTGCTGCTAGGTAATGAAACAAATTACCTCAAGTGACTGACATTCGGTTTTACCCTCCTTGGCTTCACTGGACAGCTTCTGCAGAAAGTCTGCTTTCATACAGACTCAGTGCATGGTGCACAAATTCATACTGCTCGCTGGTCTGAACCATTCCGCCCCTGGAAAGGAAACGCACTGCACTGAAATCTTATTTCTTAGGGCTGCAACACCCTCCAGCTCCTGGCAGCCCCACGACCACCAGATGACACAAGCCCCTTTCCCTGTTTTTGACTTAAAGAGTTTGCTTGAGTAAGTGAGAGAATTTGTCAGAGCAGAATTTCTTCACAACAACATGCATCACGTGCCCAACATGAAGAATTCCCAGTTCCATCAGAGTAAGAATTAAAGAAGAAAACATCTGGCATCTACAGTGCTAAAACCTACATTTCAAATTCAATATGTTCAAAGAGAGTTTTGCTCAATCACTTGGGCAAGGAAGGCCAGATACATGGATGCAGCATTACCACTCATGGAGCAAGGAAGTAGACAGAATCTGGCCTTTCATTTTTGTCCTTTACTAAAAATGTAACCTTCTGTGACCTGCAGATGGCCTGTGCAGAGAACAGCTCTTCCTGTCCTCTTTCTAACGCCTACAATGCATCCTGTCCCAACAGCCACCACCTACAGAATTTTATAGCAGTGAATCATTTCACCATCAACAATGCAAAAGAGTTTAACCTAACCATAAAAAGAACTAGTTGCAGCCAGCTTGGATTAAATGCCTATATTTTATACATTCACCTGACAACAATCAATTTTTCAAGTCTGAGTATGAGAATCAAGTCCCACATCTCCAGTGCCAGTTGCAGTGTGGTAGGAAGGGAATGTCCTACAGGAGGTAGGTGTGATAGGAATGTTACCATTCAGCTCTGAAATTAAACTGAGCCTCTTTCTGTCAATACTGAAGTACTCGAGTTCTCCCTTCTCATGGAGTAAGGCCTCAAGTTTACTTAATTCCACTTATATTATCAGATCTGCCAGGGTACTCAAAGCTATCTACTCTGCTTCTAGAAACAAGCCCCTGGCTCATCCTCAGTGTACCCTGGAGCAGCTAGTTACCTTTGGGATGATGAAAGACTAAATGGCCTTAGGGAGAAGGAAGACATTAAGATATGTGTCACATCTGGCTTCAGTTAGGGCTTCATTGAAACATTTAAAGTTGCAAGGTATTTGAATCCAGGGCACTGTTGGAGCCAGATGTCTTGCAGGAGCAGGTCTGAAAATCTTCCTAACAACAAATATGGTACTGATATACCAAGCTATTTGAAAAATGGTAAAACTTCCTCAACAAGTATTGTCGTTCAGTATTAGAGAAGCTTATTTACAACCACAAGGTCCTTTTATTTTCTTCAGAGCTACTGGATGGCTAAATGGCTATGGCAGGAAGATCATAATTAAAATAATACCTACTTCTTTAAGCAAGCGACCAGCAGTCTGTGTTTCTCCAATGAGCTCAGGCAAATATAGAACATCTTTTAGTAAGCTGCACAGCTATTATGATGTGCTATTCTTAGGAATGAAATCACAGGCTCTTAAATGGTCCCATCCAGCCCAAAATGCAGCACTCGTAGCTTTGCCCACAAAGACATCCACAAATTCATAGCTCTTGGCTGCCTTTTGCCTTCAGCTGCTTTCCTCTGTGCTTGTCCCCTGCCTGGAGATGCAGCAAGATACTAAAGGTGATGGGAGGGCTTTGCTCTGGTCCTCTATGCTGCCTAGTCTCCTTCCTTCCTCCTTGCTGCTGCATCCTGCTCTGCCCACACAACTCCTTCCCAAACAGATTCCCTCCCTGCCTTCCTCATCAATGTTCCCCCAAGGTGTTCTCTAAGGGACTGCACCTTCCAGATTAGATCTGCTGTGTGGAAGGGGTGGAGGAAGGGAACATATCCAGGGAGAAGGACTTAGCAGAAAGGGCAAGTTAAAACACTTTTGGCTGCACTAGGCTGTGTGATGGTGATCCTTGTTCCTTCCTCTTCAGTGCTGAAGCAATATCCTAAACCCCCAAGAAAGTGTGTGTAAGACTGGCAGGAGCTGAGCCCAGCACCACGTCTACCCTGTGTTAGCAAGCACAATTCAGAGGTTATGGTAATTCTGAACTATGAGCATAAAAATCCATATCTTTGCCAGCTTAAGGGCACATGAGTCTTATTCAGAGGTTCAGACAACGTAGCCTTGTCAGTGCCATTATACATGGGATTTATTGAACCATAGTAGCATAAAATGATTTGGGTTGGTAGGGACATTGAAGACCACAGAGTTCCAAACCCCTTGCCATGGTCAGGGATACCTTCCCTTAAGACTAGGTTGCTCAGAGCCCCATCCAACCTGGCTTTAAAAACTTCTAGGGATGGGGAAGTAAAGAATTTCTTCCTAATATCTAATCTGAATTTACTCTCTCTAAGTTTAACATCATTATCTCTTGTCCTATCACTACAGACCCCAGTAAAAAGGCTTTCTCTGTCTTTCTTAGAAGCCCCCTTTTATACTGAAAGGCAGAAAAACATTTCCCCGGATCCCTCTTCAGGCTGAACAGCCCCATCTGTCTCAGATTTTCTTCATAGGAGAGGTGATCTGTCCCTCTGACCATTTTCATGGCCCTTCTCTGGACCCACTGTAGCAGGCCCATGCCTTTTTTGTCCTGGGGAGCCCAGAGCTGGATGCAGTGCTCCAGGAGGAGTCTCACCAGAGCAGAGCAGAGGGGCAGAATTCCCTCCCTGGACCTGCTGACCATGCTGCTTTGGATGCAGCCCAAGATACACTTGGCTTTCTGGGCTGCAAGTGCACACTGCCTGCTCATGTCCTCATAGTTTCTTCTACCAATATCCCAAGTCCTTCTTACCTTTGCTCTTATGCAAGGCTCACATTTAATAGCAGGGAATTATCTGTGATCCCAAGACATTGGTTTGTGGAAATGTCTGTGTGGAAGAGCGTTTCAGGAGGAAATTTGCTCAAGGAGGGAGGTTTCCTCTCCCGTGTCCCTAGTGTCTAGAAGGGATGTAGCCACAGCTACAGCACCTCTGGGTGTGCAGCCTGCACTGCCAGCTACTCTATGAGCTGCTGGGCTCTCTGCTTCTTTGAGATTCTTTGGGCTGGTGCTTGGAAGAAACAGACCCTGGTACCCTGAGGGCTCAGGGACTGTGACCATCTTTGCTTGGGTAGCAGTGAGTACATAAAGGGTCCTTTACCCTGTCCTCTGGCTTGCTGGTAGTGCAGCTGCATGCAGTCTGCTCCAGAATGAATGTGATGCAGGGTTTGGGATTTTTTTTTTAACCTGAGGCCATTAGTCAAAACACTTAAACAATGAATTGACGCACACTGGAAACTCTTTTCATCCTGTCTGAGGAGCCAAGAGCAAAGTTATCGGATGTCATTCCAAGAATGTGCCTTTAAGGTTAAGAATGTGCAAAGTTTCTCAATGTCACAGTAAGTCTTGAAGATGCCTCACATTAAACATTTCCTGTTTCTGTTGAAAAATATAAAAAATGAACTGGGAAAAAAAGCAAACTGAGCAGAGCTGTGGGTCTGTCTTTTTACAAATTCACACAGACCATGGCTGTATTTCCATCCTGGACCAATATTTTGAGTGGATGGTCCATTTTCTAGTATCAGCTCAGCACTGATGATTCAGATTCATTCACCCCTTAACTTACACTAAATAGCTAGGAAGGAAGTGGTACCTGGGCATACCCTACCTAGGAAAAGCTCTGTCCTGTCTCAATCCTTGTTGGAAAGCTATTTAAAACTCTGTTTCCAGGGAGAGCTACATGGGCCATTAATTAAACTAATTTCCAGCGTAACTTTAACCACCATCTGCAATTTGTCTGGATGCTTGTTTGGTTTTCATTAAATATGCTGGGCAATAGGAATGTTTTGATAAGTCACTACAATACCACTCATGAGTCCCTCAAGTCAGGTCTTTTCTTTTTTCCTATTCCTGTTACTCAATTCCCTTTGGTAGGAATGTGGTCATGGACCTAATGATAAGAAGTCCACATCCCTGAGTGTGTTCAATCCATCAGTAACCTGCGTTTGGAAGATGCAGCTGTGAGCTGGAGTGCCCAGGAACCTTGTGGAGATACGATAAAGTACTTCAGTGCACCTCTTGTACAGATAAAACCATCCTGTTCTGCTAAACTCTCTCTCTCTCTCTTTTTTTTTTTTTTTTCTAAGGCGATCTGATGCCCAGCTCTTGCAGCCAAGCCTAGTGGGCTTTCAGTACATTTTGCCAGCTTCATGTCACGTGTGTTGACCCTGTCTCACACACCACTTGCCAATGACCACCATGTCAGGACTGTGACAGCATGGGAGGCCAGTCTCATGAAGTTTTGTCCATGTAACAGTGACCCTTGGCCACTTTATCTTAGGGGCTGCTAAGTTTTGCCTTAATAATCGTGACTATAAACTGACTGCCAGGTCAATGAGATTCCTTCTGCAATATGGCCAACCGGAAAAAAAAAAACAAAACCCTAAGAAAAAAAAAAAATACAGGTTTCGGTTACTTAGTTTTATCCAGAAAAATGTCTTTAAAAATTAAAACAGAGACATACTCTTGGTCTCAGGCAATGCCCAAAAATATGAAGCAAGATTTCTGTAGTCTATACACTAACGTGAAACTTGAATAAATACAGAAATTTACAAATCACAATATTTAACAATTCTTTTAAGAAGCTTTGCATCATGGATATTGTTGTTATGAATGTTATATTTGGGTCAGATTTCCATTCTCTTTCCAAGTTTATCTAGGATACTAATATGTAAAAGGAAGTTCATTAGGCAGTCACTCAATAAAATTGTGTTGTCAGTTAATAATGCTGAAAATCTGGGTTGTTTTTTATGTCTGAAATACAGATACTAAAAGAGGCAGCTGAGACCCGAGTTTGCTTCCACTTCTCTATAATGGATTGTAAAAGCAGTAAGAAAAAGATTCTCTCATAATAGAAATACTAAAATGGGGAAGAACACTTCAAACCTTTCTCAACAAGACAGATAGATATTCAGAAAAGAGGGTTGGAAATTTGCAGTTGGTAATTTAAAACAGAGTAAGCATTTTCCCCTCAGCTATTCCTTCTTAATTTGTTGCTGAGATTTTTAGGTCAATAACTCCCCTTGGAGAATTTTACACTCCAAGTGGCTCATGTCACCCTGTACAGATCATATTACAATGTCTAGTATGATGAAGCCATGTGGGAGGGGAAGGCAGAGGAGATGATCCATAAACACAGTCAACTATATGGATTCTGATCCTTCTGCACTTCACAGTTCCAGTACCTTTCAAAGCTCGTCACAATACAAAAAAATTCTGTATTAATCCTTTGATCTAAGCTCTTTTTCAGCATTTGCACCCTTATGGATTTTTTTCATTTAAAGGAGACATGCATGTCAGAAGCAGTTGAGATACAGTTGAGATACTTGCAAGGAGATTATGTGACATGGAACCTATAGCAGAAGAGGAGACTCTCTATTCTTGGTGCAATCCTGTTTATTTACTCTATACAAAATCCTGTTTCTCCACACAGAATAAGAAAGAAAAGTACAATCCAACCAGCAGTTTCCATTGTGCACAATACCCACATCCTTCTTTAAAACACAAATCCCTCTTCAGCCATGGTTTCACAAAACAAAGCACTCTGCAACAATGCTGGCTTACACTGTTCCTGCTCCCAAGCTGTGAATTCAGTCAGGGAATTGATCTGACTTCAGAAAAGTCTGGAACTCGGTATTTTCTTAGGCTGGGTAAATTTGCCAATTCAATTCAAAAGGATCCCCAGCACAGCTGAGGAAATAGCAACAGCAGCAGATTTGTCTTTCTCTAGTGCTCGAAGAAACGACACACTCAGTGAGCCGATTTCTTTGTCAGTCCAGGCTCAAAGAAAATCCCTTGTCTCCAGATTGCCTCACCTCTCTTGTGCCCTAATGGGATGATGCAGACAACAAACAGAAAGTTGTGGCGGGGACAAGAGAAGCGACAAGTGCCCAGCAACTACAAGGTTATCATTTCAGGGGAATTTCATTCAATGGTAGTTTCACCCAGAAAGCAATATGATTCCTTATTCAGGACTTAAATACAAATGTTACCTTGAAAATTCTGTTAATGTGGTCATGAAAGTCAGCAAAAGTAATGGCTTTACCTTTCATGTAAAGTAACATTCAACTGTGAAAATGTTTTCAGAATCATTACTGGATCATTACTGATCATTACTGATCATTTTGGTAATGATTTCAGAATCACTGACTGACTTGTGGTTCTTCTGGAACTCACCGATCCACTCGTAGTTGGCAGACAATGCTCAATGCATCTACAACTCCCTCTTCTTTTAACTGCTGACAACCAATGGCTGTGGCAATAAAACATCCAGTTCTTCCTATACCAGCACTGAAAAGAAGGCAAAATTTAATAGGAGAATGAAGTTTATAGATCAAGGAGTTACATGGAAGACACTAAATATATATGAAAACACAAAAAAATGTGAAACAGGGAATTGCTAGAACCCACAGTTCCTGGGTGCGTGTCCAGCAAGGCTCACTTTCACTCCGCTCACTTTCATAGAGGGAAATGAAGATGTGCACTGTCCCAGCAGTCCTGTCATGGGTAATTGTGAAGCTTACATTTTTTCAGATTTTTTCAGTGTATGGTAAGAAAACCAAGCTTCATTAGCACCACAAATATCTGAGTGTTCTCCAGCCCAGTCCAAGGAAATGATGGAGATAAGCACTGAAAAGGGGGAGAAGCCTGTTTAAAGCCCTCAAAGTATACAGGGATTCTGCTAACCATACCTCTAACCATGAAGGCAAAAAGGACCTAGACCCATGTTGTCTCTCCTGTGATTCTGCAGGATGGTGAAGTATTTGGTACCATAGCTCCCCAGGTTTTCTTGATGCCTGCTGGGAAACAGCCATTTTGGCATTATTTTTATCCCTGAGGCCTGGACAATTTTGAGAATCTCTGCCCCACTCTGTTTCTTGCTTAAGTAATGCAGAAGGCAGTGCAGCTCATGGCTTTCATGCTGAATGGCAGGAAAACTGGAGGAAAATAGTTAAAACAAGAATTTGGGGTCCAGATCTCCATAGCCCTCTCACTCAGACAACAAGGGAAGAGACTGTCTGACTGGAAAATGGAATGTGAGATTTGTAGACCATAGTGTAGTGAACGTGTAGATAGCTGAGTTGTGACTGCAGAACTATGAATTTTAATCACAACTGGGATGATATCTTAATCACAATTGAGATGATACCTTAATCACAATTGAGATGATACCTTTCTTTAATCATTAATAAATTCCTGCCTATGCTTACAGACCTTATTGTCATATCACTCATCTCAGAAAGACATCCCATTCTTCTGAAGACCTTTGTTACTGAACATCCATACTAGAAAAAGGGCAATCTCAATAGCCATCCACAGATAGCTGTATTGTTAGGGAAACTAGAATTCCTGATAAATATAGCTGCATAAAATTTGGGAAAGTTGCTTATTCATCACATTCTAGTTTTCAAAAATTATGGGTGGTACAAATCTGTCTTCCATTTCTCTTAATCTCCAAATATGGAGCTGGAAAGAAGTTGTTCAAGATGAAAAGTTCTGATTTAATGTACTTCTAGGAAAAAAAAGAAGTATTATCCCAACTTAAGAGATGTATTATCCGTGTTATGAGACAAACCAAGTATGAAAACACTGATTTTATTTTTACTTTCTGTTTTGCTTCATCTACTTCTTTCCACCAATATAACAAATCCAGTGCTATTTCCTATTATTTAAATTGCAACATGGGGTAATGAATCAATATAAAGCAATAAAATATAATTAAATTAGATTTATTAGAAGGTCATTCTCTGGCATTGTAATTTGTGTGAGTAAAACTCTATTCTTGAGTACTGAGTAACACTTTGCCCTTGAATATCCAACCAACTCCTTTTGTGAAAATGTTCACAAATTGTATTACTGATGTGTTTTGGTCTCCAAATTTGTACCTGATGCTTGCTCTTCAAAACTGGGCTGCTTTGCAATATTTTAGCCTACTGATCACCAGGCACTGCATCTGAATTAAGTGTGTAATCATGCAAACAGACAAAAAAGTAAGCAAATCATAAATAAGAAACAAAAGGAAAATAATTTTTCTAGCTGGTCTTTAAAACGCAGAAATAGAGAACAGTCAGAAGCGATTGCTAACAAGGGAATTCTCCCCAAAACTCATACCCTCAAATATGAACTAAAAAAGTCAATTAGCATGAAGAGGAACTGGGGAATTTTGCTCTTCCCCAAACACATTCTTTAGGAGGGCTATTTGATGCAATTTGCTGTAGCCTTGCTTTAGGCATCCACTTAAGAGAAGGACTGGCTCATTACCTGCAGTGCACAACGACAGGCCCTCTTCCTGGTGATTCCACCCTGTCCTCTTCCACATCCAGCATGAGCTGCAGCAGAGGCTGAGCGCTGTCGGGGGTTTTGTGGTCTGGCCAGGATGTGTACCAGTAGTGCTTCACACTGCGGGACTGACTCCCTTGCTGAAAATAACATCAAGATTTTATATAAACAATTGACTTCTTTTTATTTCTTACAATGTTATGGTAGAAACACATAAAAAAGATGAAACAATTTTTTTATATTAGACTTCGAGGATGGAACTGCAGATGGAACTGATGTGCTTTCAGACACCCAATTGTAAGAAGGGTATGTGCACCTGAAAATTGGGCTGTTTTTCCAGCTGTAAGTTCTGTTTTGTCCATCTGACTACTGACTTAATGACTGTATTGTCAATAGGGAATTGTCAGAGGTCTGTGATATATCAGCAACACCATCTAGAGAGAATAGCTTGACGTGGGCTTCTGAATTTCTAAATTGTCATGTATTTCTACCTTTTAAGGTCATTATCATAAGGGTCTGATACTAAAACTACAAGGGTATTGAAGTTAAACATACAGAAGAACTGCCCTTCAACATTCATAAGATATCCCAGTTTGTTCAGTTATTCTCTCCAACAGAGTCTGCTACCACGTACTTCAACAAGGGGCTAAATATAGGCTAGAGTAATTTGGATTGGATGATATGACTTCTGCTCACTTCTCAGTGCTGGGGCTGAAAGACTAAACAAATTTTCCCAACACATTATTTACTCTAATTCTCTGTCAAGAGTAGCAGGTCAATCTGATAGCATGAGAGTGTACTATGGGGAGTTAACTCAGAAGAGGGGCACCTGTTATTTTGCACAATTAATGTTTAGTGAGAACCAGGAAGGCATGAAGATTTCCTTACATACTTTTTGTATTTTTAGCTTCTCAGGTTACAGTTGCACTCAGCACACAACATAAGCAGCGTATCTTTTTTTAGAATGATGCTAGGTTAGTTCTCTCTTTAGCTAAAATCCCTTTACTTTGCCCTGGCAATACTAAAAGGGCCCCAAAACAAACACAATTCAAGAGAATGAAACTTGGACTCTTTTTTGAAGCCTTTTCTCTATTGCCAGAGTGATGTGAAGTGGCAATACAATAAGTATTCCAGTACTTTGGTCTCAACCCTACCTTGCAGCTTCATAGCTCCTCCTGCAAAAAATTATACCCTTTAAAAAAGCCAACATTTAACTTCATCTAACAATAAAGAAAAGAGAGCATTGTGAATGGTACTTCTCAGATGCAGATTATTACCTTTATTGTAAGTTGACGGACAGTGTAGATTTTGCATTCTTGCACACTGTTAACAAGGACTTCAACCTTCCCATAGATTCCTCTTTTTTCTGGCCAATAAAGCACACATTTCTGGAAGGCAAGCATCAGTGTCATCAACAAACTGGATCCTGGAGCCACATTCATATCTATTTTTTACACAGAATGTATTTTTTGCAAAATTCAGATTAATTCAACTGAAGTGTTATTAATGTCAGAAGTATTCCTAAATAAGATTTTGCAGAGTTCTTACTGAATGGCTTAGGCCTGGTTTTCAGGATCTGAGTTTTACAGTATAGATCTCTTCCACAGAACAATTTGCACAGCTGTTTTTATTCTTAAAAGCTCAGTGAAGTTCAGTTATAGAAATTATTTTCCACATTCAAAATTACAGAGTTCTTTTTCCTAGAAAACTCTAAAATTCAACTTTTGAAGGTTTGTCTTTCCAAATGGGATTTCCCTCTGAGCAAGAGATTCAGAATTTGTCCTCTGCTCACAAGACTTTTTTTCCTATTTACTCTCCTGGGCCCTGATACAAAAAAGCATGTAAATGTGCCCTTAGATCTTAAACTCGTTTGGACTTAATGTGTATGTTAAAGTATTTTGAAGAACCTGAGCTGTTTTACTATATAATTTTCTGGAAATTAGTGTTAAAAAATTGCTAGATCTACACAAACTTGTATGCAGAATTCTCAATGAATCAATAGTGTTACATTATTTCAGCAATTTATCTGACAAACATCTACTAAAAAGGAGATGAAGAAATAGTATTTACAAGGTAAATAATTTTATTTTTACCCTGCAATAGTTAGCTTATCTTCAAGTCTTCTGTATTTATTTCAATTACAGTATCTCCAAAGGCTATATGAAAACAAGTATGTCTGTTGTATAAATACTTCTCTAGAAATGGATACTTATTCCCTTAAGAATGTAAGGTGTTTGAAAGCCACATTTCCAAAATAATGCTGCCCAGTCCAGCTCATTCATTAAATAAAAAGTCACCTCAAGATTTAAAGGAAACCTTCTGTTTTAATATCCAATACACAGGTATAAAAACCCAACCAATGAAATAAATAAACAAACAAAAAACCCTCAAACCCCAAGAGAACAGTTCTACAACAATAGGAATCCCAGAAAGACCTTGTTTGTATTTCCTCACAAACTCTTGCTGAAGCAACTGTTATACCTGTAGATAGACAGTAGCCTACATTATGCAGCAAAATGAAACAATCCCTTTAATATAATCAATTGCCATAAAGCCCAACTTCCTGTAAATATTTCTAAAAATGATCCAGAAAAACAATCAGTGAAATATAAGGCTTTACCACCAAGTGTGATATTTAAGTTGCTACTTCATAACCCAAAAGTGGATTGAACTGAATCACCTCAGTTGTATAAATACTTTTCTAAAAATAGATGCTCATTACCTTAGTGGTGTAAGTGTGTGAAAGCCACATTTCCTGAAATAATGCTGGCCATTCTGACTGGTTTCGTTCAAATCCTGTCTTTTGCAGAACTACTCGAACATCCTAAATTTGCTGTCTTCCCGAAGAGATCGAGAATGGCAATAAAATACTCAGAAATTTGTATGAAAAATAGTGTTCACAAGTTCCACCAAGTCTACCCATGTGACACATATAGTTACTATCATCTGCCAGATCTGCAGTTCATGCCCCTCCCTGGGAGTGGAGTTTTCAGTGCTAATATGGGAAAAAGAAAAGTCTAAATACACAATTGTGCCCTGACAATCAACAATAGTTGAGTAAACTCCTGAGACTTCTTGATAAATGTGAGAGTGCAACACTCACTACAAAGCCTTCAGGCACTCCAGAAGAGTGTTTTTCTTGACTCTTTCCCAGAACTGGAATTGGCAACTTGTGCTGGGTGAACAATGAAACGTGGCTGTTCATTTAAATAACTTCCATTTAATAGTTGGTCTACATTCAGTGAGATACAATGGATTATTTTTAACACTGTTGCTGTGCATCTTTTAAAAATACTGTTGCTGCTTTAAAAATAGCCTTGAAAATACAGGTGGGATAAGCTGATGCAAGCAATTCTAAGAGTGGAGGATTAACATGTTTTCGAAAGTTAACTGAAAATAGGGAAAAAGATGGCAGTAAGAGGGATAAAGTTATCAGATATATAAAAAACAATATACAAAACCTCAGGACCATAATAAAAAAAATTAACTGCTGCAAGCTGTTACTTGAACATAAAAGATTCTTCTCTAGTAGGTTTATTTTAAACCTGTTCAAACATCAGATATAGTGAATGAGGAGTCTGGTGTTCAGCCTCATGTGTGCAAGCAGTAAAAACTCACTGCACACAGTATTTATCAGAAGCAACCAAACATGGCGCCTCCCCACCCCCAACGAAACATTCCCTGACAAACAGGAAGTTTATACAAGAAACAGTTTCTCACATGACTTTTAATTGATTTCAGCCTTTGTCCTTCCCCCTGCGACAGGGCTGCAGGCTTGGGCTTCCTTCCATTCCCTCTCCTATCTCCTGGCACGCCCTATCCCATTCCCACTGGGTGCCAAGCTGCATGGGACTGCTGCTGAGGTGGATCTCCATAACTGAGAGGATCTGGCCCTGCCTCAGTCTGGGGCTGGCACCTGTGATTTACCACAGTCAATGTTTTCAACTTGCCAGAACTGCGCCTATTCAGCCTGGTCCCCAGTTCTGCTGAATGGAGGAAGGCTGTCCCAGGTGACATGGGATTTACTGCCTTTACATTCTCTGCACTTGGACCCTGCACAAAATTAGTTTAACAATTGTCAAATATTTTTGCAGTTGCTTTCCTGCAACTCTGCTTCTGGGGTATTTCTCCATATAGCTATGCTTATAAATGTACACATTAAAGATCCAAATAACACAACAGTACAGAATAATAACAGCAAAGCTTCAATTCCAGAATCCCTTTTTATTCCTGCCTCTATTTACTGTCACTACTAACTCAAGCATGAGAGGTACACTTTAAGAGGGCTTGCAGGATTTGTCTTCATATACTGAAATCCTCACAGTTAGCACCAAATCTCCCTAAGTTCTTCCAAAACCTAGCTACAGTACCAATACTCAACTAATAAGTAATCTTCAAAGGGACTTATGTGAAGTCTGTAAAAGGCAGGATTTCTGAATTGCAAAATCTTTTG
Organism: Cettia cetti; assembly: GCA_013401135.1. Lineage (NCBI taxonomy): Eukaryota > Metazoa > Chordata > Aves > Passeriformes > Sylviidae > Cettia > Cettia cetti. The sequence goes on from VZUI01050379.1 coordinate 22,671, forward strand.
GCTGTACATATATAAGGGTAGACCATATATAGACCAACCAGGAAAAAAATGTTGCATGAAATATGACATGAACTTTAAACAGTGAGTTAACAAGATTGTCCTAGATAATTGCTGACAACAAGATTTGCATTATCTGAGTAATCTGATGCATCAGGCAGTGTTAGTTCTCTCTTCTTGCAGAATGCTGTACAAGATTCTTTACTTATGCTTCCCAAAATATGTTTCCTGTTTAACAGGTAATGTTGCTAGTAAGTTTTGAAGGCAGAATAAATGCTTATTATTGATGTTGTATATGACAAAAATGACAAAAATCAGCTGATACAACAGAATTCTATATACTTTTCTATGAAATAATATATATGTCTGTGACATTCTTATACCCCACATATTTATCTAAATTCCACTGCTCAGTTGTTCTGACTAAACTCAGTAATATATGAAAATTATATGTGCCTTGTGTGTAAAGCTTTGGAGGATTGTGTCCTAGAATATTAGTAGAGAATTAGAGATGGACACCTTCAGTTAGTGATTTATCTCATTCTCTTAAAGTGGGATGGATCACCCTCTGGAGGTGACTACTGCTCTTCAGTGACCACAGAGGGTGTGTAGATCACTAGATGAGATGTGGTTTTCCTCATAGTAACCCCAGAAACATGGCCTAGTTTCTAAGTTTCTCACCAGTTATTCAGGCAGAAGCTCCTTTGCTATGGACTCTCCTTGCACAGGTAGATTTTCAATTTGTTCAGACATTGTGCAGTTTTGAGGATAGGTTTTACAAATCCTGCATGTTGTGTTTGTACAGCTGAAATAAATATTTTGCTCAGCACTCTACACTCATATCGTCATCCATCTTGCAAAAACTCATAATTACCACAGCAAGTCTAAACCATTTTTTCATCTGATACATGGAAGTAACTCTATGAAAAGCTTTATACATCATCATTTCACACAATTTCCATTGCTAATGCAAATTCATTACATCAACATCTTGAACTAGGACACTAATGTCCCAAATAATTTTTCTTATGCAAAATAAATTAATTTATTGTTGAGATTAAGATTTTTCATGTGTCTGTAATTTGAGAGCTCCTTCATTATACATTACTTCATATATTGCAGTACATCATAGCTCAAATGGAGGCTGACTGGTGTTATACCAGCTGAGGAATAGGGCCTATACATTAGAGTCAGTTATGGAGATTTTTTTGTTCAGGGGGTGAATGTGAATGAGTGGATAAATATGCTTGCAGATATGAAGGCATTTCTTGTATGTATACTGCAGATGTACCACCTTGAAAATGGTGGAAATTAAGCCTACCCCAGAAAGGAAAAAAAAAAATACCAAGTGCTATTATGCTAAATAAGATCTGCTTTTGTCTTGTCTATAGAAAGCAAGTATTTTAACAGTGAAGATAATATGCTAAGCATGGTCAAGAAGAGTCTGCTTTCTTTTCAAAAGCAAGCAAGGTTTCAGAAGGAACCTGCTGACAGTGGGAGAGCTCCTAAGGTTTCTAGACAGGACAGCTTGCACAAACAGAGCCTCTCTATATAGCCTGGGAACAACTTGAGATTCCTCACCCTTTCTGTGTGGAGGAAATTACCATTGCCAGGCACAACAATGCCGATAAACACCAGTGCCTAGAGCCTGTGTAACTCAGGTAAACACAGAGCTTCCTGACATGATGAAAACCACTGGGCACTTCTTTCAAGTCATTCTTCTTACACAGTGTCAGATGTGAGTGTTTAAACAGTCAGCATTTCCTCAGTGAAATACTTACTCTTTTGGTCTATTAGCCTGGTCAATTGCTATGCTTTCATGATTAATCCTAAATGTGGGATTCTGAACACCTCTTTGAACAGTCTAGCGCAAAATGGCACCTGGTTTGGGAATAGGTCTTGGGACATTTTACAGGACCAACCTATTTTTCATATACAGTTTCTTAAAATCCCCTGGATTTTAAGTTCATGTTAGAAGTCCAAACTCATGCTGAGAAAGAGTGAAGCAACAGTGAAGAGTGTTGGGCAGAAGAGTGAAGGGCAGAAGAAAAAATAGTATGTCTACTGAATGCACATTTAAATGGAGCAGTGAGTTTGAGTCCTGGGAATGCATTCAGAGTCTTGGTCCTTGATCACTCAGACTAGAAACTTTGCCTAAATAAACTCTGTTGCTCTACCATCGTGCATCTGAGTTTGAGAGCAGGGGTGTGAGTGTAGCAGGGTTTCCCCTGGTGCTTACGTGGCAGTGTGCTGAGACTTGATTGAGGTCCCTACCTGGAGCTGTGAATCGTTACTAAGTCTGGACTCAAGAAAAAAGTCCATCTCCTTTACTGCTGACCCTCTCTTGTCCACAAGCCTTGCAAACCACTTCTTTACCATTCAGTCTTCCAGCACAGGTTTTGTGTTAGCCTTCTGCATGGGAGAGTGATTTTTGTTCCTAATTTTTGGTAGTCGGAAATATGGACTCGGGCACTATCAAGGAAAGCCTAACAGAAATTTACATGACTACTGAATAAAGATATTTAAGATATAGTTTGGAATTGATGCAAAAGTCATGGAGTGCATAACAGGCAGTTAGTTGGCCATTAGCCACTAAAATGCAATTGTCAAGTCTAATTGATACTGAGGTAAAGAGTATTATTTCCATTCTGTCTAAATTCCTCTGTGGTGTTGGTACCTGGGAGCCCAAACTGTATTTCTGGGATTGTCCAGAAGATTTGTAACACTGGGAATGGATGAAATCCCCAACATTATAGCAAAGTGCAAACTTCAGCCATGTCAGGAAACCCCCACTCATAACATTACCCATCTAGTCTTTATATACCAGAAAGTAAAAAGAAATACAGAGGTAACCAACAGATATATGAGGTGCTTCTTTAAAAGTTAGGAACCCAACAGCACAAATCTAGAAGATGAAATTCTTTTTTTTTTTTTTTTTAAATAATGGCTTATGATGGCTATCCTATTGCACTTGGTGTATTTGGCTACCCCCTCATTATTTTTCACATATCTTATTAACAGATAATTTAAGAACCAGTTATCTGCTAGCTTCCTTCTGTATCTTCTAAAGTCCCTTCTATAATATGTAGCCATAGGAATGATTTCTCAGTTTGGGTAGTTGTCATACCTCATTTTTTTCTTTCAGCTTTGTGATCATAACAATGACAGGGCTGTCTTCTTGCCAAACCATCTGCCAGAAATCATTCACGGTATTAATCATGGGTCCCTGAGTTGCAATGAAAGCCTTCTCTTTACCTCCATATCCCTGGTTTAGAAACAGACACAAAAGCATTTACTTTAAATTCATGTCAGCAATCAATATTGCAGATGAATAAAAGAGCAGAAAGAAAGAGTAGGAAAATTTATCTGAAATAAAACAAATATTTGAACAGAAAGAAGTTACAACTAAAAGTAGAGCAGATCAGAAATTTTTCAGTAGAACAGTTTTTTCAGTGGAACTGATTTGATGAACTTAAATGGTCCTGAGAATACAACAATTCCTCTCAAGTTTTCCTGCTTACTTGGCTTCTTTTAGCTAACTCCATTCTTCAAGTTATTGGGACTTTCCTCATCCAGTGGTACTTCAATCTATAATTTAAATTGCAGCAGTGTTTACAAACTATTTTATAGTCAACAAGCCACAGGAGAGCAAGGAAGAACTATAAAACTGGTATCTACAAAGATTCAGGACTGGAAAAAAAATTTAAATACATGATTGCTTGTGGAATCAAAGACTCTGCTATACATGTTTTCTAAGGGAGAAGTGCTTTTATGAGACTTTATAGGAAGGACAACATATATGGGGAGTATAGGGAATCCCAAGACAGAGCATTCAAGAGGTCAAAGAAAGGTCAGGAAAACAGTGGAGATGCAGAAGAGAGGGAAAGACAAGAAGAAATGGCAAAGAAGACACACCTTCTTATTTTTTGTGTCAAAAGGAGAAGTTATGATTTTGTACAGTGACAGGATGCCCAACAGTAAGGCAGAGAGCCTTGCAATGTCTGAAGGGAATGAGTGAATGGAGAACAGCATGATGCGGTGTGGGAGCCTCTAGCCTTGGGTCTTCCTTTTGGGAACCTTTGTCCATGACAGCTGTCACTCATTGCATGAACCAGTGGGATAATCCTCAGCTGGCACAAACTGGACTCCTGCCACTCACCAATCTACCTGAACATACTTTGTCCAAGACAGGTCTGTCAGGATCCCAGCAAGCCCAATGATTTTGTCTACATGGATGTGAAATTTCATTGCTGGGTTGCATTTTTTTTCCACATTTGCTGACAGTTCAACTGGTGTTACTAGCAGGAGGAATCACTATATGAGAGAATGAAGGCTGGTGGCATAGGCAAAAGGGAGACCTCAGAGGACTCAACATATGGCCTGTTTTTTGGATATGATGTACAAACAGAACCACTCTGCTTAGTTACATGATGATGCCTTCATAAGAAATGCTGAAAGTACAGGATGCAAAGTGAGGCAGGGTAGGGGGAATGGTGCTGTGTACCTACACATTAATGTACTGTTAATTAAAGAAGCAACATCACTGTAGAGCTCTGTGGCTAAATATCCATTTCACTATTACCTTTATTCAAGCTGAGGGTCTGGATAATAACTCTAAAGAAAACATATTTTGCAGGTAGAGGACTACACTCCTAAAATATGATTGAAGTAGTTTCTTCATAGTCTCTTTAGCATATACTCTGTCATGAGCTCAAGAAAGCTCTGTGTGAAGGTGTGTATGTCTGTGTGTGGGATCAAGGACTATGGCATACCTGACACTTGGAAATACTGCTTTCCAACAGGGTCTGTGCTGGTTATGTCATCGTGTCATGTAACCAGTACAGGGAGTAAAAGGTGAACTGCTGTGTTGGGGCACATGTGTATATTTAACATGACTGTTTATGTTCCTTTTCACAAACTTGTTACAGTATTCATTTAATTAATTAACTGTTGATTTCAGGACTATCAATTGGTATATTGAAAATTCTGGTATCTGTCACTGCTAAAAGGTAACCCTCTTTTCTTTACTATAAGGCAGTAGGTCAATATGAAACAGTAAATACCAAAGTAAACAGTAATGCATGAGTTTCTCAATGTTTTTTATAAACTATTTGATTTTTTTATTACAACCATTTTTGTACATTAATGACTATGTGGTCTTTGTTTGAAATGGTCCATGAAGCTATTTTTATCACACATATGTAGACAAAAAGATTTGGAATTCTCAATGAAGATGGGTAAGAATAAAATAAGTGGCACCTTGGCAAAGCCAGTTATTCACATGGCAAATAAAATATTTTCTCAAAAGTACATGTAGAGCGTACATTTACTTACCCTAATGTAGTTAGCATTTATGTAGGTACTCAAGGAGTCAGATGGATTTTTTGGTTTCAAATACACTCTGCTTAGAGGATCTAAGAGCACAAGGAAAATGGAAATTAATAAGAAAACCTGTAGTTAGAAGACTTCTAAAGAGAATCAAAGACTTTCTGAAGGAAAAAACCTACTGTTATTTGGGGTTGTCAAGCAGTACAGAATTATGCACCAAATTCTTTCCTCTGCAAAGGATCCTCACACATAACTAAGGCACCCCTGTACTGCAGAATGCTGGGCTGTGCAGAACCATCTCAGCGAGCTGTGGGCACTGAAGAAACTGTCTGGCCCAGGCCATGCTCAGCCAGGTCGTGTCTGCCCATGCTGCCTGTCGAGCTGGCCTGCCTAGACTGGTTCATAATTACACCAAGCCCTTTGAACTTGACTTTGGTACTTTCACCTGAAGCTCTAGTGTTCAGTGACTGCACTGGACAGTTGGATTTAAATTAAGAAAGATTCCTCTGCCTGGGATGAAATAGAATAAATGTGTTTTTTACCAATTTAACTTCACTGTAAGGGGCTACATTAAGTAATACATATTCCTCCCTTCAGTCCTATGTCCTCATCTGACACAATTTGTGACCATTCGTGTGTCACACTGGACTGGAGACACAATGCCAAAATACAAGAACATTTTCACTCACACTCTTCTTTTGTTTAGTCTTGCATGCTCTACAACTGAGTGGGGGCCAGTTCTATTGAGTAAAGACCTGGGATTTATTACATCCCTCATGGGAAGGAAGGTTTTGCCTCTTCATTAGTGATGATGTGATACTCCCCCCCCCCCCCCCCCCCCCCCCCCCCCCCCCCCCCCCTCTCCCCGCCACTATAATAACGTTTTGGAATTAAAGCAGTATATTCTCAAGTATACAATGTAACAGAAAGGAGGAAACAGATGGGGAGCGAGATGCCCATGTAGTGGCTTTCTAGGGACACACTTTGACTTTCTTCACACTTTTTCTGAAACAATATTCTACCCCTAACAAAATGATACCGAAATATTTCTATGCTGAAAAGATATTTTCTTCTGGCAATTTGCTTAAATACTTAGTTATAATCAGCAGGGTTTTTTGACAGTATACAGACACCTATTGGTTTGGAAATAGTCTCTGGCTAGCTCCTTTCCTGAGTGCAATCTAGGCAATGTGTTTAATGATACATACATGGGCACTGAGCTGGAAAGAGATAAGAAAACACTGTTTAGTGTGTGGCCCTGCTGTTTACATAAAAATATATATAACTCTAACATATATACATATGCTGCAGCAAAACCTAGTACTTTCAGAGTTGCTTCTGGATTTCTTTTGTGACTTTTCATCCTGTTCCTCAGAACACGATAAAATTTTTGCAAATCAAAGGAAAAGGAGGGACAATCTCAAACATACTTTATGTCCTTTTCCCACTGGAGGTCAAAGGAGCACCTTGGACAGGAGTAGAGCCTTTATAGAACCCAGGATGATGTTTAGAAAGTACGTTTCTTAAAATATGCAAATGACTACTTGACTTCAAAGTCTGCACGTGGAAGTCCTATCTTCTGTGGTTAATAGCACTATGTGAACCCTAATTAACTTGTGTTAAAATATCTTTGTACTAGCTTTCCGAACTTTTTTCACTTAGAGCTTTTTTTCCCCTTAACAATATGAGGACAGGAAACCTCTCATTTCTTTTCAGCACAGAGTGGTTATTAGCCATTTCCACAAATGCCTCAGGCTACGTGGCCTTGAAAAACCACCCGCTTCCTCTAGCTCACACAATGCCTCTGATTCTGGTGTCACTTGACCTCTACCTTAAAAAACCTCTTCCAAGCAGACTCAACATCCAGTTTAATTACCATGTCTTGAGATAAATCCCTCTGTTACTAGGGAGCAGCTAAATCAGCTTCACGATTTTTGAGACCTCCTTCCAACTCAAATCAATGAAACAAACACTGCTTCCGAACAGGAATCTTTTATAAATTAACAGTCAGGATCAGTTATGAAATAGGGAAGTGCTGAGCTCTGAGATGAGGAAAACCTGAGCAATGCAAAAGATCCAGAGCCACTAGGCAATCATCAGACACAAATGGAAGTCATTAGCTTCCTCCTGAATGACAAATACCTTGGAGGTAATAGTCTTATCCTTAAGGATGGCAAAGTCTTGGAGTCTGAAGCTACAGCAGAAAGACAGATGTTGACTGCAAGGTTGAATTAATCAAGGTCTGTAAAGCATCTGCAAATGCACTGGTGCTGATAAGCACTTATAATTACTAATAAAATATGTCTTCTCTAGTTTTTACTGAATTACTGCTGTTTTTTTTTTCCATGTATGTAGGAAAGTCTGGAATAGTTCTCTCAGTAGAGTAGAAGGCGCTTCTTCTAACTCCACCTTTAACAAGTTAATGTTGTCCTGAATTTATAACACTGGAGGAATAGGAGGGTGTTACAGGGACTGTAACTTGCCTCCATGAGAGTGCCTGGTGCAGGGAACAAGCAGGGTTATACGGTAGCAGTGTTGGACAACCTCCCGCCATGCCATGGATACTGGAGGATCATTCCTCCATCATTCACTCCATGAACTCCATTGGTACTTTCATTAGGGAGCAGAACTGGAGCAAATACAATTGCTTGTAGTCAGGACTGGGGAGTGCAAGGGAACTCAAAAATTTCAGCATGAAGAGAATGGTTTTCCAGCATCTGTTTATATGCTTTCATAATAAAGTGCTTTGATCATATGATTTAACTTTCCTCTTGTCTTTAGTGGAATTTTGGAGCCAGTGTTAGCACAAGCACTTCAAGCAACAGATTGTGGACTTCTGGGTCTGACGCCCTAAGTGGTTTCTATCTTCATGTTAGTGTGAATCTGCTGTTCTGCCCAGGGTGTTTTCATACAGATTTTTCACTTAAGGTTAGTCTTCAGAGAGGGATAGGGAATGGTAAACTAATGGATGTGTTGCTCATACAAGGATAGCCACAGAATAGTGTTAAACCACTTGCTCCTTTGTAAGCAAAAGTCCATGCATACTCAGAAATACCACAGGAATTCTGCTTCAGAAGTGAGACAGGAAGTAGGAAAGATATAGGGCTGAAGAAGTAGTGGGAGATATAGGAGAAGATAGTAGAAAGGCTGAGGTCCTGCTGCAGGGACATGTAGTGGGGGCTGCAGAAGACCAGCAGGCAAAGGTGCACATGTGGAGTAAGATGATGAGGAATGAGCAGCAGGGCCGCTGTTCTGCCACACAATGTGGAACGTGGCTGTGGTGAGAGATTGGGAAATCTGTGTGCAGGATTGGAAACCTGCTCAGAGGGTGTGAGAAATACTGTAGACTGGGGGTAGAGGGGATGCAGCTAAAGGTAAAGAGCAGGGTTTAACCAGAGCTATGGTGGGCTCACAGTCAGGAGGAAGGATGGAAAAACACTGATTTTAAGTAACTGCTTAGCCACTCGACTCTGATCCTACATTGGCCCCTCAGAAGTTGCATTAGAATATTATTGTAATAAAAATAACACTAGAGAACTTAAAGTGGCAGCCTGGTGTTTGAATAAGAGTGCTGGCTATGTTATACTGCAACTGAGACATCTGTCATAGAAATGTAACCTCTCCTGTACTTTGTAGTTTTCCATATAGAGTAATTTCAATAGGCATTAGCTGCATTTCACATGAGTGTGTCTGGCTGGGTGGTATCTGATAACAAAAACCTGCCCTCATGCACCCTGTCATGGAATTATCTCTTAGAAAATGAGAATATCCACTGCAGCATGGAGGGTGGAGCTAGCAGGACTGGGCGTTTTGAGGGCATCGCTTGTCATCACAGGTGCCTAGATTCAGGAGACACACCCAGTGCTGGGAATGGAAAAGCTGATGTGGATGTACAAAGCAGTGGGTGGATATCATCTCAGCAGGAAACCAGGAAAACTGTTCAACTTAATCACTCAAATAATTTCCAAACCCTCTCAGACTGCATGGGGGGCGTGTGAATATTTATTATGCGCATGTGTCTCAATCATCGAAATATCTTCTTTGAAGAAAACCTGGTGCTAACACACAACAAACCTTCTGATTTCTGTCAAGGACAGTTACAAAGTGCCTGTCAGTGGATAGCTGTGGTGCACACCAACAATGTGCTTGGATTGAAAAGGTCCCGTGGAGCTAGTGGCACATCCTGGCTAACTGGAGGTGAAAACACACAGGCAAGCTGGTTCTCAAAGCTCATCAGCATCAAGCACGGCCCAGCTGTTGTGTCCCAAATCAAAACACATGCTACAGTGAAATGGCATTTGCAAGGCATTGCTGGAGGTGAACCTGATGGTGGCTGGGGCACAAGATGCTATGGGAAGGGAGAACTCCTTCCAAAAATCTGCCTGTCAGGCAGAGAGGGACTGGTGATATCTTGTCTCCACTGCAGCTGATGGCAAAAGTCCTGCTGCCATCAAAGGGGCCAGGACTTCACCCTCCATGTACATCCTGTTGACACTAGGCCAGACTAAGGGAATTGTCTGATTGTTGGTATCTAACTTGCATTCAGTTACCGTTTTTCTTTAATTCCTTTCAGTATTTCTTGACTCTACTCAGATGCTCACAGCTATTGGTTGCAATAGATAAACTAACCTTGAACACAATGAAAATTTTACTGGAGGCTGAAGAGAAGCAAGGACTCCTCACAAGCTTCTTTCCCAGCTACACATCACATTTCTGAGATTAATCTAGAGGCTGAAGGCAATCAGTTTTCATTAGTTTGACTGCAAGGCCTTGGTGTGATATGAATAAATTTTCAGGTTTGGTGAGAGGAACCTCATAATGTAAGATGTGTGAATTTGAATAACTAACATGTAACATAGGTCCGCAAGGATATTCTAGAGATGTTTAGAAAGCAAATTTTCTAGTTGATAGGATATGCTTTCATTTTAAAAGTATTCTTCATTCCAAACCTAAGCAAAGGATTTACATTTTTCTGTGGGAATGTTCTGTAATATTTTGAATCACTGAACTGTTTCACTTTGGTGATGTCAAAAATGATAAAAACTCAACTATTCACGTCTATATTTAGTGTAATGTTAAAACTCCTGCAACCTATTTTGAAACAGAACACAAACCAAAATGTTTAATAAAAGAGAAACTGAATAACTCATTATCCACCAAAAAATATTATGAAAATAGCTGCATTTCAGAGAAACCTGTATTTTGAAGGAAAACTATTCCACTGAAAAGTTTTCAATCACCTCCAATTATAACAAAGCAATTGAATGTGAATTTGGGCCAATGAAAATACAGAAGCAGCATAGCAGGGCAGTAACAAGTAAAGAGCAATGAAGAGGAACACTGTAGGAATGTAAACAGATTTCCACAGTGGGTTTAATGCATGAGAAATAAAAAACCAATCACCAGAGGACCTTTAAAGATAGAAGCCCACTACAAGAACAAGATAGGTTGCACCTGCTTTTTGTAGTCTGGGTTTTTTTAGTCCCAAGTACCTTGACCCAACCAGAGGGAATTCAGTGACTGCAAGATGGTTTGGGCTACGATGCGGAGCTACTGCAAGGCATGGCAGACCTCACTCTTCCCATCTGCCTGAGCTGCCTTACAGAGAAAAATCAGCATAAGCCAGGCTTGCCCTTCAGTACATGGCTGGAATGCTGCCAACCAGTGTACCTAGTAAGGCATCCAGTGAGAGTTCTGCATTTGCCAGTCCTACAGCACTGGGTTTCTGTTATCTTTCTGCATGGATTATAAATACAAGTATGAATGGGGACACATCAAGCAAATATAAAGACAGTTACATTTTCACAGCAATACCTTCTCAAAGCAGGACCAATTGTCATCGTAGGAAATCATGGGCTAGCTCACTTACTTGGCAAAATTGTTTTATAGCGGTTTTTAGTTCCATGACTCGGGATGTCAATTTCTTTGGGATCCACAAAGTTCATTGGTATTTCCTATAAAAAATAAATCAGACATGTTTCCAAAGGAGCCATGCAGGAAATTATCACCAGAAGGCCATCTGCAGTTACACAACTGTCTCTTAACATCAAAGTTATTAAGGAAAAAAGTGGTTCCCACCTCAAGCCTGTCAACACCCTTCCTTTATTAAACATAGGGAGTTGCATATTGAAGGGGTGACTTCCAAGGAACACTTATGATGAATTATTAAAAATAAAGTTTTTATGGGATAAGGACCAAGGTTAAAATGCACTATCGTTCCAGAAGAGTGGAGTTCAAAAGTACAGTACTGTGGTGAAAAAAGAGCAATACTTTACATAATTGGGGGAAGAACTTTAAAAATAATTAAATATTAATATATGGCAAAAATTTTATAAAAATGTGCTAAGCCCTTAACAATGAAATTTAAAGACCTCACTTGCCTTTTATTTAAATTACTAGAATGAAGTGCCTTAGTCTTTTGCATTCAGACTCAAAAGTAATAAAAATCTGAAGCAATTTCTTTTGCTTCTCATTTTCATCTTTTAGTGACTGATTTACATTGCAGATGTGCAAGTAACTAATGTGGCGGTTTCCTTAAAGTTTCAAAAATACACAAATGATAAACTCCTCATAAACTTAAAATGACTCTTTTTCAAACTGTTTGTTAGCATGAAAAGTAAAAATTCACAAAATTGGCATTGAACAAAATGCTTAACTTGGTTTAAGGGAGAGAAAGAACAATTTTGATTTTGAGGTCCTGAAACAATGTTTCCACAATTGAATAAAATCAACCCTTTTAAAATGGCAGAATCAAACATGCAGGGGTTGTTTATTTTTTTTCATAACTGGGGTGCATGTTTTACCAACTGAAATAATCTGGCAAAATCACATTTTAAATGCTTCCGTTTACTCACATCTTCATTTTTATGCTGTTTTCTTTTGGCCACCATTATTTAAATTATCTTAGAGTAAGCTGGAGTTCGATCTTCAGTAAATGAATACCTCTTAAAAGAACAGTCATAACTACAGACTTGGAAACATCATGCTAACCTGGGACATTTAGTCTAAGAGACAGTGGCACATTATGTAGTTGCCTCTTAGAGACACACAGGAACAGGAGGATCTGTTGTCTAGCATCACTGGAAAATTTACTTAAGGATTTTCCCACTAAATGACTTGGTTTCTACTCTAGAGGTGCAGGCCTTCCCAGCACTTTGGTACAGAAGAGATGCATAGTCCCTGTCCTTCAGACACAAGCTCTGGTCCTGCCCAGCATGACCGACTGGGTCAGAAACTGTTTCCTTTTTTTTTAAAAAAAGGGATAAGGCCTCTAACAGCTTGTCAAGCATGCATCCAACAGCAGATTTTTACATGGGTTCACCAAGCAGGGGAAGCCATGCTCTCACTTTACTGCTTGAAGAGGTGGCAAAGTTAAGTAAAATTTAGATGGTTTATACTGAAATGCTGTGATTTGTCTCCACTTCCCAACTTTGCTTCCGAGCATCTTACTATGTGAGGTTGCAGTGGTGTTGATTTTTATTTTTCTATCTTCTCTGCCTCACGTCCATGCATTTCATGGACCTTATTTATTCTTCTCCTTTCCCTCATTCAGATCTTCCTTGATCTCTTCTTGGTCTTCAGCTGGCCCCTCAAAAGAATTACTTGCTGTATCAGGCCAGCCCAAGAGCTCCTGCTAAGACACACCTTCCTTGTAGGTACTTCACCCAACCTTTTTTCAGATTGCTGTACTGCCATCCGTATGATGGCTGTCCTAAGTTCAGGATCTTCTCACTTCTAAGACTTCATTCTTGCATAAATCTCATCCCCACTACCTCACGTCAAACCATCTCACCTCTGTCCTGCAGCTAATGCTGCTTCCTTATTCACAAAACAAAAAAATGAGCTCCATACCCTCCTCATAGTCACCTCTGACTTCTACTGTTTCCCAGTGGTGATCTCTGTCTGAGACTCTTACCCTTGGCCCTTGGGCTCCGAATTGTCCCAACTGGCTGACCTAGAGCTTCCCTAGCTCAGTTCTGGTTTAGTACAAACACCACCCACACGTGGCCTCTGAAAGGTTTCCGTGCTAAACTATGAACGAGCAAGACACAAAAGTTGTGCTTAATGGGATCTCTGTCATCTACAGAGACTGGAAAAAAATGCATGAAGAAGAGTCCTCTGCCTGTCCAAGAGATGGTGGTCAGTGAGGGTCTTCCAGATGCCTGGCTGTCTCCCTTACTATGCCTGCTGAAATTTTTAAATCGCTCATCATTTGGCAAGTTACTGACAGATGAAATAATGCCACCAAGTTGAAAACAGAAACACATTTCTTTGGGCCAACCAGGACAATTAATCACTTACATCCTGTAAACACTTTCTAATCAGTGGTCTCCTCCCAGCAGTAAGTACTTGTGAGTCCAAGGGCACAGACAGAAATCTGACAATACACTGTGGATCACAGCCATAGACAAGTCATTTATTCTGAAACTGGCTGTGAGAAAAAAGAGATTATTCCAAAAAAAAAAAAAAAAAAAAAAAAAAGATCAGGATAATATGGTGG
>VZUI01050383.1:0-40856 GCA_013401135.1 Cettia cetti
TTTATTATTTTCCTTTTTCTTTTCATTAAATAGTCTTTCTAGTCTAGAGCCTCTCACTTCGTTTTCTTTCAAACCACAACAAGGTTTCAGTTTTAAGCATAACATCACATCCTCATCCTGTAGTCAACAGAGCTCATGAGCCAGCAACGTTGGAGTGTCTTCAAACTGCTAGATTCAAGGATCAGAGTTCCACATTTAGATTTTAGGGGCTCTTATACCCTATTGCCCTCACAGAACTCTCAGGCCAGGCTGAGAAAATCCTGAATACAGTGTCTAGATACATTTAAAACCATTTAAAACTATTTAAAACCATTTAAACCCAATTTCCATCCATCCACTAGCCAAATCTGACTTGCTCCTGACTTAACTTTCGAAGATAACCAGCAAATTTCAAAATCTTGGGTGAGATTTTGATTGGTTTGCACAAAGACTCTTGGAAGGCCTTGTTTTGAACCTGTCAAAGGCAAGGAAACACTGAGAAAATCCTTTTTCAGAGGTAAATAGAAGCTGGTTTAGCTGTGGGGAACAAATGAGCACGTGCTTCATGTATAGGCACACACACAGATTGTGAAGGTATAAAAAACTCTCTCAGCAAGTCCAAAACACTTTCTCCTGCTCTGTGCAAAAAAGGAGAAGATCCATCTAGCCATTCCTACTACACAGAAACTCCACAGAGGCATCTGCTCAGGCTTTAAAAAAATCACTCCCTTGGTTTTATCTTTTCCTCCTTATGCCCAAGCCCCATCCCTCTGCTCTGCTGCAGTGGGTCGCTGCAGCAGCTCTCTCTGCCTGCAGACCTGCCCATCTGCCTCTGAGAATCTAGACTTGATCACAAATGTATTTTTAATGCATTGGTGAAAGCATTTACTTAAAATTATCTCGTTTCCCCTGGGGGAATTTTCAATTAAACAAACACATAATAATTATTTCCTTTAATTACTCATCTCTGCTTACCTGGAGCTAGGGCACCTTTGCCCTGTTACACATCTGAGAGCTGTCAGATTGATTCATTAGTATTTATTTGTTTCCTATTTCCAGACCATAGAGATGTACCACGGGCATTTAAGGAAATGCTGCCAATGTCAAAGGGAATTTTTTCTTCTTGAGGAGGACAGCTCAGTTCCTGTGCAGTGTTTTGGGAGCCTTTCCCAATGCTGGTTGCAGTAGTTGTGGTGAATCACCAAGATTTAAAGGCAGAACTTTTTTATCTTCAAGGCTTTCCCTCACTGTCCCGCCCTTCTCAAATATTAAACCCTATGGGAGATGGGATAAGGTTGATTTTTACAGTTGTACTCCCCCAAATAACTCACTAGCACTGCCCACTCCCACTTATCCTACTTGGATCCCTGCTGAGCCCACCTCTAGGAAAGGGATGCAAGAAGGAATTTCTCCTCCAGCCCTGTCCAAACACCACCAGAGTTCTGGGGGTTTTGTCCATCCCCACATCCCTACAAAATTCCTGAAACCTGCTGATTTCCTTTGGGAGCAGCACACAGACAGTCAGCTGGGATGCAAAGAAGAAAGGCCTGGAAAATAAATCTTATGACCAATCTCTAAATTATTTTTAATGAAAGCATGAATGTCAAGCTGGATCTGCCCCTCCCAGCCCAATCCACTGCCCCTTCAAGCCTCACCAGTCTCATCTGCTCTTTCCAAACTCCCACCCAGACCCTGTTATGCTCCTCTTGTAGAATTGTGTATTGATGCCCCAAGGAGGAGGGCAAATAAAATCGATCTCCCTTACACTGCTGAGCAGCCTCAAGCACTGGTGAATCAGGGAAAGACTCTGTGACTTTTACTTCCCACAGAATCCCCTCAGCAGGAAGGAATCCAGGTTGAGTTGTTTGTTCTTTAAAGCTGAGCTCAGAACCTGAGTGTGATGCAGCCATGGAGAGAGTGCTTTCTTGTACCAAAGGAAGCAGAAAAAAGCATAAATCTAAATATTGCCAGCCCTTCACTCACATCTTAAAATACTCTGTTTGCTCCTTGGCAAATGCCACACTGAAACAGATTTTCTGCAGCACTAAAATGACCTGGTAAAAGAACCTTAATGTCACCACATGACAAAAAGCACCTTCCCACATCAATATATCTAGAGAAATTCTGTTAGAATTCAATTTTAACTGAAGAAGTGGGAGGTTTTTTTACAATGATCATAAATAACCTTTTAAAAGCAATCCCCCCACCAAAAAGTGTCAAAATGCCTCTGCAGATAATTTGGTGAGGTGTGGGTTTGTTTGGTTTTTTTCGGGTTTTTTTTTTTTTTTTTTTTGTAAAGTCATTTGAGTGTCTTCTCTTTGAAACAACAACATCAGCCCTCATTAAAGCAATGTTCCCAAAACTGTTTTCCAGTTGAAGAAATGTCATGCAAATCTATGTGAACAGAAAATCTTGGCAGGCAACAGAAAAGACGAGCATCATCAGCAACAACCAACCATGCCATCCCAGGTGCTCTCCAGGAATAATGAAAGGTGCCACAAACAGAACATTCTGAAGGTTTTACAAATAAACTTTCAGTAAACATGACTGAAGGGCTCACATGTGTGAGGCCACTCATGTCAGAGGCATTTGCAGGATCAGGGCTTATAGAACCAGGACACAGGGGGAGTTAGAAGATAATTATCCAAAGAGACCTACAATAAATATCTGTGGGCCAAACAGCACCATATGCACTGTATATTGATTTGGTAGTAAAGGGATTACTTGAGTGGTAGTGTCTATCCTGTATATTATTCAAATACAACAGATGGGAAATTGGCATGCCATGTAAAATACAAAATTCAATATTCACCCAAGTGGGCTGATAAATTATCATAAACCATTTATGAATATCCCTCAACCATGAAGCCTAATAATAAAATAAAATTAAAAAACGCAACTCTCAGCCCAGTTCTATCAAACAGCAGAGATGGAGGCGTGTGCTGGAATAAGGGCCCTGTTCTGTCATCCAGACTGAGCCAAGGCTGGCTCCTTCTGCACATGGTCCCACCAGGCCCAGGAGAAGATCCATCACTACCAAGGATAAAAGGAAGAGTCCTTGATCCCATCTGAAGAGGAATGTCATCATGAGAGAGGCTGGCATGAGCTGGGAGATTTAAAAGAAATGAAGCACGAAATAAAGAGGAACATATTTTCACCCGCTGCTTTTCATGAGCAGTGAGTAAACCAGGCAAACCAGAGCTGCTGGATTGAATGGGGATGGGAAGAAGATTCCACAGTCCTGGACAAAGACATCAGCATAATGAAAGCACCATGACTACAGGATTCATGCAGAATATTTCCCCTAAGGCAGCCAATACAGCACAGTGCTCTCTGATCACCCCTCAGCCTGCAGAAAAGGCTGCTGAACAGAGACTTCAGAAAACAAATATCTAGCAGGGGATGCCATCTCCAGCCTTCTTTCCAAGCAAATTCTTTTTAACAGTGGTCACCAGGTGGGCAACAACAGAGTCTGGATGTTGGGTGTATTTTGAATATCAAAACCAAAAGTCAGGTTAAAAACAAGCCTCCAGTCCCCAGTGACCTACTGTGCTCTTCACATTCCTACAGAGAAAGGGCATGGAAACCAGTTGTTACCTACTTTGAACCCCACGAGCATGGATCATACAGAAATCAAGAATTCAGGGCAAAAAAAATAATATTTGGAAGCCCAAAGGAGGTTGTCTTATGATCAAAGAAAACTTTTAACCTGGCTGTGTGGGGATAAAATTCATGAGGACAAATTCAAAACTGGAGACAATGATGGGGAGAGAAGGGAGGATTGAGCACTGCAGCTTCAAGAACCAACCTCAGCTATTCTGGCTGGAAAATAGGGGGAAACAGTCTCTATCCAGAGGGCAGAATTCAACACAGTGCCCTAATGAGCAATTTCTGTCTCACAGAGGACAGCTCGCACAGGGTCTTAAGTGGGCAGCCCAACTGATATGTGAAAATTAGGAATATCCTCTGTCTTCCTTCTGTTAGTTTAGATGCCTGATAGACTCTTTTGTCTAGACTGAGTTATTGCCTGTTCCTGATAAACCTATCTGTAAGCTGTTAAGAGTATTGACAGGAAGTTAGCCAACATGGCACCATCTGGACCAGTCTAGCCAGTCCCCATGACCATGGCTAAAGATGACCCTGCCTCAGGGTTATTAATCAGAAAAGGAAAAATTACCCCCCCTCCAGACACCCATTTCCACCTCTAAATCATTCTAGAAATAATAGTAATGAAACTGGAGGTCTCTAAAGGTCTGGTTCTCCAGAAAACAAGTCCTTTGGAAATGCTGCATGTTTGTTCTGCAGTATGTGCAGTTGTATACAAATAAAAGGTATCTAGATTTAAAAAAAAAATAAAAACAAAGCTTATTGTGAGTAATTCTGGAGTGGAAAAAAAATAGAAGGCTTGCTTTCACCCATAGACAAGATTTTCAGAATGAAGCGGAAATAATTCAGGAGGAATTTATAGTAAGGGGATTAATCCTTGAACAACACACAAAAATAAATTACCTGATTTTTTTTTTTTTTTTTTTTTTTTTTTTTTTTTTTTTTGTATTTCTTATCATCCAGAAGCTTCTTTCTGCTTTCTCCTTGAAAGAAATGCCACCTGTTAGAGCAACAAAATGTGGATTTATCTCTTGGTCTTTGGAAAAACAGACTCCCTTGGTTTTGCTCTTCAGAGATCAATTCAGTGTTGTGTCTTTGCACTTTGCTCTGTCTGTAAACTGGCACATCTAAAGAGAATCACACTTACAGAAATAAGATTCCTCTGCTAAAATCACTGCAGTCCTATGGTAAAAATGCTTCTGCTATTAAATTCCAAGAATTAGGGGATGACGAGGCCGGGAGGCTGGAATTTCCTCCCTGGTTTTATCACTGACCTGCTCTGTTAGCCAGGACACTTCTCTCAGGTTTTATGTCTAATTCCTTATGTTTTGCCTGCTTTGCCTATAGAGATCACACAGTCCTTGTGGATCTCTCAGTCCTAGGCTCCACTGGAGCCAAAAATCCCTGTCCATAAGATAATCAGCAACTGCACTTTTCATTCTAGGTGTGTGTGCTCACTCCTTCAGCAAGGGAAAGGTTAGGGAAAGGTGCAGGTGCCCTTCCACTGTAGGGCAAGAGGAAACAACAGGCAAAGAGACATCCAGAGCCACCTCCTGAATCCATCCCCGGTGATAACAGTGCTGGGCAGGGCTGTGATTCAGAGCATTTCACTCCAATACTTAACAGACACAAAGAGACATCACTGCAACTTCTCACGATGATCAGCCTTGGGGGAAGAAATCTGATTCGTGCCTACAAAACATTTTCTCTAGCAATCACATAAAGCAATTATTTGGGATTTCATCCTTTTCAAGCCATCTCTTTGCTCCTTCCACTTTTCTTCTTTGCCCAGCACACGAGAATCACCAGATTATCCACATAGAACACCACCAGAGACTCTCTTAAATCCGTGGTAAATGAGTGTCCTGACTTTCAGGACCCTGCAGCTGTCCCTGCTGATCCTGCTTAGTCTAAGGCAAAGACCTCCGTGAAGCTCCTCTGCTCCCCTTTTAAACACTGGCTTGAACTTTGGGACCTTTGGGCCATGGGCTGGGTATTTGTCTTTGTTCTTGGCACTGGGGGTGCAGAGCAGAGTGCCTGCTGGCGCTCTGCTGCCCTCAGTTTTGCATCCTGTGCCCATGAGAACAGGAACCCGGCCCATTCTCCATCTTTCTGAGGTGATACCATCCCAAATCCATTCTTTGGCCGCCGGTTCTCCTACCACCTTTTTTCCTTTTTACAATAAGGATTTTGGGCTGTGGACTTCCACAATCTCAGTTGCCATGCAAACTGGGTCCTTCTCATCCTCCCAAGAATAGAAACTTCCACCTGTAGCATTCAATTAGCTTTCAGATGCCTGATCACATCAACACAGGCTTTTCTCACATCCCCATTACTTTAACATTTGCTTTACAGGTGACAAGCAACGCCACTTTTGTAGCTGTGTAGGCTCTTGCACCCTGAAGTAGCAGGGCACTAATGTGCCATTACTATAATTAAGAAATACAGGACGATTCAGCAGCAAAAAGAGAGAAGAAAAAAAAAACCCAGACAAAGACAGAGAAGCCCCCTGCAACATAATTGGTCACTGCTATGAATCTTTACTCAGGGGACAGATAGCACAACCAGAGGTAATAGCTTACACACGTATTCTTGAGCTGTGCAATAGATGGAAAAGTGTCCCAGATGGATTGGGCAGGGGCTTAGTTCCGGGATTATGATGAGACAGTGGGTAATTATTGAGTGGCATTGCCTCAGCGCTGATTATATCTGCAAGCTTGTTCCTTTCCTTCAGAGGAAAGCATTGATAAAGATAAACCATGCTGCTCTATGTCCTTCATGTAGCACAAAACAACACATTTCAATCTAACAGGATCAGGTCTCCACTTTGATCACAATCTGTTACCTAGATGTCTTTGCAAATTAATCAGCCCTGCTTGTTTAGCTCCAGTCAGTTTGTACTGCTAAATTAATAAATGTACTAGGAGCAACAGAATACATAATTAAATTCTACAGTTTAATCTCCACATAATAATTTTGACCTTAGTCTGGGGCCTCTGTTATAGCCAGCAACACATTGAATAGAGGCAGACCTTGCAATGCAGCTTACACCAACAATCTACCTTGAATGATTACGCAGGGGCATCGCAATCAAGAGCCACTAAAATCAGAGGAAATTAGGAAAACAAAATTGTGGCCACAGCTTCTGCTTATAGAAAACAAAAGGGAGCTAATGCAGCACAAGGGCACACCTACCTCAAAAATTAGAGAAAAGTGCTTCTGCCTTGGTTCAGTTAACCAGAAACATTTTGTATTTCCAGTATCTGCATCAAAGGCAGCCCAGAAGAGCAGAGGCTGGCTTATGTTCCTCCCAGGAACACTTCCAAACTTTTGGGAGAAGAAGAGGTCATGCCATGGAAGGCTTTTCTGTGCTGGCCTTGTCAAAGGCAACACCATTGATTTATCATAGCTGTTCAATACATCCGTGTTTAGTGAATGACTCTCTCCCACATTATGTCCAATTTATATTTAAATCTGTTCTTTTCCCACTGGTGGGAATTCAGGAACGGTTCCGTGCATTTTCCACATCTGCATCAGCAGCAAAACGCCCAAAAAGAGATCAGAGATGTCAGAGATTGTTTCAGTTACAGAGAGAGATACCTGCTGAACACTCTGCCCACAGAACTCCATGAGGAAGGGGCAGAGGGGCCAAGGGAGCTTCACCTTTAACTCACAGCCTGCAAAGGTTGTGCTCTGAGGGGCTCACAGAAAAACCCTTAAAAAGGGAGTTATAGGCTAAATGTCAGTGTTTAAGGCTCTGCAATCCCACTGCACCTTCAGGGACACCCATAATCATTGACTGAGCAGATCCATCCAGCTCTGCTTTCCCTATGGACATGGCAGTTTGGGGGTATTTGTTCAGCCACGCTACTGACAACCAGCCAGACAGACATCCTCAATACTCAGCTCCTCTGTGAGCTCAGGACCTTTCCACGAGGTTTCTGACCTCCCCAAAAATTGTGTGTTGCTCATGTACAAGGAAGTACAGACCTACACAGAAAATGTGCATCAGAGTTCCCACTGTGTGGCACAAATATTGTTTGAAACCTTTACGTTCTCCTGCTTTGCCGTGAGTGTTGTTTTCTGGCTGCCACATGTTCAACATCAGATGCTCTAACATAAAAAGACAGAGGCTAAAAATCAGAAAATGCTAAAGTTTGGTTCGAAATCAGCCTGAATCACTGAGATCCATTGGTTTTGACTGGTTCTTTTGGGGGCAGCAGACTGGAGGCACCAATGACCTAGTGGACCAGTAGAACTTGCTCCTGTGGTACTGAAAAAGTTGTGAATAATAAACTGAACTGCTTGTTTTAAAAAACAGCACATTGAAGAAATAAAATAAGAACAACAAGGAAAATATCTGGTTCTTATCCATTTCCTTTAAAATATTTTAATTAAAAGCCAGCTAGCTGCCTTAACGCTTTGTGATTTGAGATAGCAACAGGAGCTTAAAAAAACAGTTTGGCAGAGAACATTTAGCAGACCCCATGAGCAGTAAAACATCTGATAGAGCTTGGACTCTGCCTAAGACCTTGACTGTGGTTGCTGGCACTAGAATTCTTCAAATAACTGAAGATAAACAGTCCTATTATTTATACAACTGTCAATAAACTCAGTGCTATAGGTCCAAATGTTTACAATACTCAGAGATTTCAGAATCATTTAGAGTGGTCAAACCCTCAAACTATGTGCAATTATGGCATAGGACAGCACAGAATTAGAGCTGGCAGGGGATGCTGCTCTTGGACATGCAATTTCTCTCCTGTAAGCTCTGTAAAGTCTCTGTGCACTCACAGTAACACAACTGTGGCCAGAGATGATGCATTACAGAAACATATTTTGACTCAAAATTTATGGTGCAAATCTGTTTGGCATTGAGCTCACTGTCCTCCTTCAGTGTCTTGGTCTAATGGGAAGCAGCAGCAAGTAAAAGGGCTAAACTCAAAATGTATCATAAAATCATAGAATCCTTTAGGTTGGAAAAGCCCTCCAAGATCACCAAGTCCAACCACTCCCCCAGAACTGCCAAGGCCACCACTAAACCATGCCCCAGGTGCAGCATCCACATCTTTTAAATCCTCCCAGAAATTATGACTCCACCACGGCCCTGGGCAGCCTGTGCCCTGCTTAACAACCCTTTTGGTGAAGAAATATTTCCTAATCTCCAATCTAAACTCCCCCTGGCACAGCTTGAGGCAGTTCCTTCTAGCAAAAAAAAGAGAAACCACAATGAGGCATGAGGAATGGCAACAAAACCTGCTGAAAGATAAACAGGAAAACAGACAAAACTACTGTCCCTGAGCACATAGGACAAAGATTGAATCCCTCCTGAATAGGACTAAGGGAACAGTTTTCCAGCCCTGCAACTCTTGTTCAGAATTTGGATAGATGGATGCAGTGAGTGAGTTATGGCCTAGCACAGTGGGCCTCATGAGCAAACACAGATATCAAAAATTGAGATGTCTCTCTTTGAGCTATTTATCTGCAGCTCTTGTCAATACATGGAGTGAGAATGGAGATGTCTCTCTTCGAGCTATTTATCTGCAGCTCTTGTCAATAAATGGAGTGAGAGAGAGAGAGGGAGAGAGAGGCACTTGTACAAACTGATCCTTTTGATGTCCACCTTAGTCACCAAAGTTAGATGATTCCTGTGCCTCAATCCTGGTTTGTTGCCTGTCAGATCCACACTGCTCCTTGTGGCAGCTCTCACACACACCACTGTCCCCAGGGAGATGACAGAGAATCACAGAATCACACAGAATCTGTTGGGTTGGAAAAGAGCTCTGAGATCATCGAGTCCCAACTTTGTCAACCAGGCCATGGCACTAAGGGCTACATTCAGCCTTTCCTTAAACACTTCTGGGAATGGGGATTTTACTGCCACCCTGGGCAGTCTATTCCAATGTCTAATTACTCTTTCTGTGAAGAATTTATCCCTAATATTCAACCTAATCCTCCCGTGGAACACCTTAGGTCCTCTTGTCCTGCCCCATGTTCCCTGGGAGCAGAGTCTGACCCCCTATGGCTTTACTCAGGGAGTTGTGCAGAGCCAGAACGACCCCCCTGAGCCTCCTTTTCTCCCGGCTGAGCCATTCCTGGAGCTCCAGACCCTTCCCCAGCTCCATTCCCTTCTCTGGACAAGCTCCAGCCCCTCAATGTCCTTCCTGAACTGAGGGGCCCAGGACTGGACCAGCACTGGAGGTGTGGCTTCAGCAGTGCCCAGCATGGGGGAAGGATCACTGCCCTGCTCCTGCTGCCACATTATTCCTGATTTGAGGAAGGAGAAGGACTGAAATCTGATGACTCCATACCTGAAGCACTGAATTGCTCCTCTGCACAGAGCCCTGCTGATGGTAAATTTGTGTGGTGTCCATCTCTGGCCATGCAGCCTGATCACCACACAGTTCTCAAACACTCCCCCTGCACTCAGTGTTTCTCCTGTGCTCATCAAAGCTGGATGTAGGCATGATAAATGAGGCAAAAATCAATATTGTGCCAAATCAACATGATTTACAGCCCTTCATACCACAGAAAAGCATAAATCACCCTAAAACAGCCATGTCTCAGGTCTCGTCACATAATCAAATGCAGTATTTAGCACAGTAGTGTCATTTTTCATGTGTGTTCTATGTAAAGTGTCACAGACCACCTTTCTCCTTACACTGTGTACATGCAAGTCAGAGACAGGAAATAACCAGAGAATATTCAGAGTTGGAAGGGACCCACAAGGATCATCATTTATCTTATTTATTAAAACAACATTATGCATTATAGAGGGGTGACCAGGACTTCATTTTAAAGCCTCATTTTAGGCATCTATAAAAACAGCACCCATGCAACTAATTTATTTATAGCTTACAGTTTATATTAGCAATTATTACTAAGCAGAAGCAAAGCACATTCAATTTAAATGTTTACATTAAAAAAAAAAGGGAGACAAAATGTAAAAACAGAATTAGGAAGAAAATTTAGTATTCTCAAAGAAAAAAATAGACTTCTAACACTGAAAGGACAATTCAAGCAATCAGCCCTGTTCACCATTTATATCAATTATAAACGTAAAGATCGACTAGAATATGGAAATCTCTGGAGGCTAGGGGTATTAAAAATATTATGCAGAATTGTCATGCACTATTCTTAAAAAATAAACTCCAAACCTGTGCGTAATGTGGGAGCAGATAAGCATTTGCAGTCAGGTTGTTGATCCAAAGAGAGTAATTAAGGAAGGTGAGGTCTAAACTTGTCAAAGTCATTTTGCCCTACTTTCCTATTTATAGGTTTCAAAATGGAAAAAGCCTTCAAAAGGATTTGCATCCTAGCTTCCCTCTGTAAGATCCTTCTGCAAGAGATTTGAGAATTAGCTGCTGTGCCTGCAGTATATTAAAATCTTTGACAGCCATCCACTTGGGGAATCCCTGGGAAAAAAAAAAGAAACAACACACAAAAAAAAAACAACCACCTCATTTTGCTTCAAAAGGTTCACAGTATCACTTGAAAGTGGAGAATAAATCATTGTTCTTCAGAATTGTTCCTGAGGCTTTTCCATCCCGGGAGGTCCTGCAGAGGGAAGGGTGGAAGTGCAGCCTCCCACACCTTGTCCTGCTGCTCACCTGGTCCAAAGGTGGCTCCTGGCCCTGGGCCACTCCCTCCTCTCTCAGTGTGGTTGGGTTGGATAAGGAATAGATCCAGTCATCTTTCCAATCTCAGCATCACAGAATTCCAGAAGGGTTTGGGTTGGAAGGGATCCATCCTGTTCCACCCCCTGCCTGGGGCAGGGACACCTTCCACAATCCCAGATTTCTCCAAGCCCCATCCAACCTGGCCTGGAACACAGAAGTGCTGCATATAAAAAAAAAAAAAAAAAAAAAAAAAAAAAAAAAAAAAAAAAAAAAAAAGCAAGTTCCAAACATCCCTCACAGAAATTCGCTTGAAAAGACAAGACAGTATTGGAGCTCTGCTTTATTAAAGACAAAATATTCTTTGGGTGAAATCTTCTCGACTTTTTCCTGCACCAGTAAATTTTAAACCCTCTTTAAACTCAAAGCTCTGCAAGACAATCTGGTGACATACCAGGGGTAATGTGTTGAAATGTGTTGATAGAAATGTTTTACATGAAAAAGAAAGCAAGCTTTTAACCTTGAAAGCTGAAAAAATGACATTTTTTTCCATTTAATATTTTTGACAAAACCAAGAGAAGTCCATCTTGAAAAAAATTTAAACTGCAATCCTGATTAAAAGAAAAAAGAGAGAAAAGGAAGTACTCTAGTGTAAATTGTTCAACTGCTACAGACTCAGCTATGAAAAACTTGCTTTAAATGGACACGTTAAACATCGAGTTTTCCACTTATCACAGAAAAAGAAGTTTTCTTTGAGCAGGTCTCCAGTAGATGAGGTCTGTGCTTTTTAAAATTGACAATCGAACCTGGCTTTGCCCTGTGACTTTGCAGCTAAAGGCAACATCTGGCTCCAAATATATTCATATGTCTCATGGGCAAATGAGGAAATATTCAGTGGGCAGACAGGTGCGTGCTGAGGGGGACACCACATTATCACAAAATATAACTTTTCCCTCGCACTTATCTCAGCTTCCTTGTGCCAGGCCATGAAAAAGCAGGGAGATGTCAAACTCCAAATCACAGCTCTGCAAGCAGATAAAGAGCATAGCTGAAGTGACGAAAATTAAAATATTTTGGGAAAGCCAAAGGGAAAAAAAAAAGCTGATTCATTTTCTAAACTGTTTCAAGTTATTTGGAAAAATAAGTCAGTGAATGATTTTCTCTTGTTCATTCACTCAGATTTACCAGTCATCATTACAAACTTTGAGTGTTTCTCATCACAAGGATTAAAGGTGAGCTGACATGGGCAGATGCCATAAAAGAAACTGCTTCTTCTGCCTTGGCACTTTACAATCCTGAGAGACAAGCAATGCTTAAGGAAATGTGCTTTTTATGCCCACAGTGATCCTGCTGGAGAGAACATCAGTGGAAAGTGTCATTTAGATAATTAAAAATGAGAACTAGCAGAAACCGCATCCAGAAACACACAAAAAATATAAAATTTGCCCGAGGGCCTCTTCTGTTATTCTGTTTGTGATTTTGTGGACAAGATTTTTAGCTGAGTAACACGATGCAAGTCCACCCACAGCCGAGAGTAAGCTGGTTTGCAACAGCTGAACATTAAGACCAGCAGCTTTATGGCATTTTAAACTCCTCCTTTGAATTCTCCCATTTTTTTTTTCCACTGCTATCACCCTTCCAAGAGAGCATTCATCCCACAACACCTTATCTACAAAGGGCTCTGCAGAAGATATGACCCTTGAATGCTGGCTGGGATGGATTGGGAGGAAAGGCTGGCTGGCTTGCTACCCTTAAACTGGTATAGCTTTTTTTTTTTTCTTCCTTAAATCATAGCCTAAATTATCTGAGAGAGAAAACCAATGTTTTAGAAATGGAAAACCCACTCTCTACTATGTATGGGTGTCCCTAACAGGAGATACGTCCCCAAATCCAGTCTCTCCCACTTGATTTTTAAACGAGCCTTCAAACGACATCTCATTTGCTGCTCCTGCATGGCTCCCACCACCTCCTCACCTGCTTGCAGAGGTGCGGAGCCACCCACTTTGCAAGCGTGCCACATCCCCGAGATTTGGCCAATCAACACGGTACTTTTTACCCCAAAATACCGCAGGTACCCCGACTCGGGAGCCCAAGGCGCTGCAAGGCAATCTAGTGACATACCAGTGGTAATTGTTCTGACAAGGACCCTCTGAGCAGTGTCACTGGAGGTGACAGTCACTGGCAGTCTCCAGCTTAGCAGCAAGGTCACCGGGGAAAGGCAGTTTCCACTAATGCTGTCAGGCAGAGCAATTGTAGGCAAATCTTTGTGTTCCCGAGTGACCACCAGCCTGGAGGGCAAGAGATGGCAGGAGGAATGATAGATAAAGCACCGCACTTTTTAAAACGTCTGGTTTTCCTTCTAAAATGAAAAAAATAAAATAAAAGAGGCACAAAATGAGGAGAAAGGGGCTGTTTCTTTAGCATCTCTGGTAAATGGGCAAATGCCTGCCCTGGAGGGTCTCTGTGGAAGCAGGTGGGACATGCACGGAGCAGCCCCCTCCATCCCCACGCCCTGCCCTTGCCCCCCGAAGCCAAATTCAGAACTCATGACCCCTTGCAAGTGAATAGGTGGGGGAAATGGCCAGTTCTCCGCTCAGGGAACTCAGCACAATCCCCTGCCCAGGGCGCAGTGTTTCCCTTCTCCGCACACGCAGGAATTCGGCTCTGCCTGTATGGATACCCATGTTAAAGAGACATTCATTTGGAAAGAGGATACTCTGCGAACTGATATGCAAATAAAAGCCATCAGCAAAGAGATGCAGCGGGCAGGAATGGGGGCTCGCACACACATTGTGTGCTCTCCCAGTTCAGCATTTCCCCGACCTGACCTTCCCTGGAGGTACCACTTTGCCCAACAGGTGATGTTTGACTCGGTGGTCGCGAGGTGACAATGTGCCGGGAATGGGAAATTCATATCATTTGTATTCCTTTTCCTCTGCTATTCTGAGGGTTGAAAGGGCCACCATTTTAAATTTAATTTACAGGGTATACCGTCTATCTGTTGGAAACACGAGGAAGCAGACCTTGTCCTAGTATTTATCAGACACATGCCGCCCATCTGCTTGAGCTGGGTCGAGGAGGATTTGCTGTTAATCCTTCAGACCCATCTGCAGGGGGTTCAAAATGCTGACCAGAAAGCTAGACAAGATGAGGTTTATTTAATTAAAAAAACTGCTCCGGAGGTTACTGGAAATCACTCTGAAGAAGAAATAGCTTTTGATCATGTCACTTCTAGGGAAGGCAGGAGGGGAAGGGGGGATGGGGGAGGCAGGCAGAGTTTTGCATCAAAATAACGCCGCGGCTATGGGTAAACAAATAAAATTACAGAGCTGCACCAAATAAACCTGAACCCATGAGGGGACATTTCTTTCTACCTGTTACATCAAATGTAGGAAAAACTAAGCCCCCGCTCCAGCTTGGGTGTTTCGCCACCACATTGCAGGGCTTGGCCTCTAATCTGGGCAAAGTATGAAAGGCAGAAATTGGGTTACTCGCGCACGCACACACACACGCTCACTAATCTGCAGGTTTGTTTGCGTGGAGCCGAAAAGGAGGCACACACAACCTCGGAAACAACTCCAAAACCTGCAGCACTTTAAAGCCTGGCATTTCTTATTTGCCTGCTTTTGGGGAGAAGCACAAGTTTCTGAGGAAGGTGGTTAAACCTGAGCTTTGCTGCTTTAATGTTTAATTGCTGCTTTTCGTAATCACTGCTCAAGATCCATTTATGTGGAAGTGAGAAACAATAAAATCCCATCTCCATTTGCTCTGCTGAAAATGGACATCTGTTAGTAACAATATTAATTCTAATGAAATATTATGTACACAACTGGTTTAATGTAGTGCTGCTGTTTGGGAGAAGTGGCTTTTCGTGGGAATAATCCTTATTCTTCCAACTCCTGAATGTTATTTTACAGCAATATAATGCATAACAATTCTCAAAGTAGCTCAGACAAAGAATTTGCCCCTGCCTCTCCCAGGTCTCTATTCCTAATCAGATTCCTGTACTGGGGGTTACACGATAATTTTCTTGTTGTTTTATGTTGTTTGCGGTTTTTTCCTCCTAAGCACAAAGATCCTCAGGGGGAAAAAAAAAAAAGGCACAGAGGAAGAACTGAGCACCAAGGAGAACAACAGGCAGCAAATTGCAATATTCCTGACAATAAACTGTGAAACAGAGTCTGGCACTGCTGGTCCTGTACCCAGCACACCGGTGAAATACAGCTCCATCTAGGGACAAGGTACATGCAGAAAAGATGGATTTTGGAAACCGGGACCGGGAACAATGGGGAGATCTCATTCTCCTGCAGAGTGGCAAGTAAAGATTCATGCTGCTTGGGATCAGATAGCAAGAATTGTGCTTTGTGGCTGAAGATAACCTCTGAGCAAAGTAACTTTATCTACAGCAAATTATTCCTTAGCTTCCCATTGCAGGATTTGCTTCACCTTAGTCTGAAGCAAGTGGTGCTGGCTACTATCAGATAGAGGGGTAGAGGGATGTCTGCTTTGATTTAATAGAAAAGTTCCCATGGAAAGTGCTTGGGCAAGGTAAGAAAATCTCATCCGAGGATTGTGGAGAAAGAAATTCACTGAATTTCTTTTATTGTGACCGGGTTAACCAACTATGCAGAGATTTGACCACACAGATATAAGGTCTCTGATGTTTAGCAGGCCACTAAAATGGATGTTCTCTCTCCTGGATATACTGCTTCAAGTTATCTGTGAGACTTTTGTTCCCTGAACCTCCCAATCCACATCTTTTTTATTGTAAACCGGGCATTTCCCGTAGTTGTTTGTTCTCAGTCATGTAAATGAGACATTAACCCTTCCTAACTGTCCATTCCTGAGCTCACAGCCCAGGGCTCTGTGGGGTCTGTCACCCAGCCCTGCCTGTCCTTGCTGCACAGACGAGACATCACTGCTGCCTTAATTCAATTTCGTATTTTTTCCCTGCCCGTTACTTCATCTGTGGCAGCACTGACAGAAAGAATCATAAAATTGGCTGGAAAAGATCTCCAAGATCTTCACTGCAACCTTCGACCAAAACCCAAACCCGCTTAAACCACATTGCAAAGTGCCAAGTCTGCTTGTTGTTTGAACACTTCCAGGGATGGTGACTCCATCACTTTTTAAGGGAGTCAGTTCCAAGGCTTAACCACTCTTTCGGTGGAGAAATATTTCCTAATACCCAACCTGAACTTCCTCTTTGTGCAACTTGATGCCATTTCCCCTAGTACAAACCCTAAGTGACTGCGTTTAAAAGGTAGCAAAGCCCAACTTCCCAGTGCAGAGACTTAAACCACACACAGA
This sequence comes from Cettia cetti, assembly GCA_013401135.1. NCBI lineage: Eukaryota > Metazoa > Chordata > Aves > Passeriformes > Sylviidae > Cettia > Cettia cetti. The sequence goes on from VZUI01050383.1 coordinate 16,512, forward strand.
TCCTGTATTTACACATGCAGAATGGAATTTGCACATGCAATTAAGTTGATTGACATTTTCTCACTGTGTAGATACTTCCATCAGCAAACATTTGGGCTAGCAATCAAGTGAGTTATATTTTTAAATGCCCACCGTGGCATGCAGAAGGAAATGTCCCAGCCAGGCAAGGAAGCAGCAAGGACACAACTTGGATGAGTTCATCTGAGCACATAAAATCACAGAAACCTTTAGGCTGGGAAAGCCCTCTGAGATCATCCAGTCATCAGCCCAGCACTGCCAAGGGCACCACTAACCATGTCCCCAAGTTCCACATCCACAAGTTTTTAAAATCACTCCAGGGACGGTGACTCCACCACTCCCCTGAACAGCCCATTCCAATGCTTGACCACCCTTTCAGTGAAGAAATTTTCCCTAATATCCAAACTACACCTCCCTGGCACAGCTTCAAGCCATGTCCTTTGTTCTCCCGAGCAGAGCCTGGCCCTCACCTGGCTGTCCCCTCCTGTCAGGGAGTCGTGGAGAGAGAGAAGGTCCCCTCCTTTTCTCCACTCACCAGCAAAGGTAATGGACAGAAAACCAGAGAGGCAGATGACAAAAGCCACTCATTCTGGGAAAAGTGCCTACAAAGTGGCGTTAAAAGCATCTCAGGAACAAGCGAAGATCACCTGTGATGTCACTTTGGTCATAATTAGTTGGCAAAGAAAACAACAAAGTCAAAGTCACAGTGGTGCACCACAGCCCTCCTGTTAGCAGAGCCAGGCTATCGATCCCATCACTCATTTATTTAGGAGATAGAATTTTCAACAGGAATAAGAACGGGGTTTCCATCAGATCAGCTGTCAGCTGGATGTCACCCTAGGCAATTAGCATGCTCCTAATGTGCTACAAATTTTAAGTCCAAATTATGTCCTCAGATGCCTGTGTTCAGCTCACACTGACTCTGTAGAACACAGGGTTTAGAACAGGAAAGGAACAGGAGATCTGCAGGTAGATGCTGCAGAGGCTTTGGACAAACAGCCCTGGCTGGGAGAAGAGGAACAGGAGAAGGGATCCACTGTGGCTGCTGCCAACAGAGCAGAAAGTGTGAAAACCCCTTCCTGCCAGACTGAGTAAGCAAACCTGCAAATGTGCTGTCTTGTGCCCAAAGCAGCCCTGGGAATGGGCTGTAAATACATTTGTAAGCACTACAGGTAGTTAGTTATTAATATTTCTGGGGTTGAACCTCAGCAGGTATAAGTCATCCAAATTCCACTGATTTCCTTGGTTCCTATCAGCTGTGGCTCCTTCTCTGTGTTATTACAAAAGACAATAAATCTCTTTTTTGGGCCAAATTTAGTCCCAGCTATGTCTCCGTGACTGGATTAACTCCACTGAAACTAACAGGGAAAAGTCTGAGCTTGTGTGTGGGAAATGAGAACAGAATGTGGCTGCAGCACTTGTTAAAGCAGAAAAGAAACACCTTCACACATTTATGTGAACATATTTATAGCATGTTGGGCTGATGGAACATTTTCTTTAGAATAAAGGGGAAACAAACTGCCTTCCCTTCAGAAAATGAGATTTCACTCAAATCAAGACTCTTCACACAGGGAAAAAACGTTTCCCAAAAATGAGTTCTGGTCGTAAAAATGAAGGTTCTTGTTTTGTTCTACATCTGCTCAAGCCAGCACACTGCTGGCTGGAAGACTTGTAATTCCCTCAAGTAATCAGCTGCTGGAAGAAATAAGAGCATGTTATGGAAAACACAGTTTAACCAGTCATGGGATTTCCTGGGATCACAGGAAACAGAGCTGCAGCTCCTGCAAGCAAGAGGCTGTTCATGCAGAGGCAAATGATGACCTGATTCAAACAAAAATATCTCATTTTAGCTCAAAATGTCAACACGAAACACTCTGACATTTGCAAATCAATTCTTTTCAGGAATTATCTGTTCCAATTTGAGATGAAAACAAATATGAAAATACCAGAATTTCCCATGGGACAGAAATTCTATTTTTCAATGAGCAGTAGGAAGTATATCCATTGAGAGGTCATTTCTCTATTACAAAGCCATTGCTTTCTACTGCTGTGACTAAATGCAAATAGAAAGACACTCAGGACTTGTCTCAAAGCTAGATGGCCACCTGGCTTCCTCAGTGCACATGGAGATGCCACAAGGCCCTGAACCCCTGTTCCAGAGTACCCTCGTGTGGATAATTTTTTTGTAATGCCAAACTGGAATTTTCCATTGTGGCTGCTGCCTCTGATCCTTCCAAGTGTGCCTCCAAGAAGAGTCTGGCTCTGGTCTCTCTGTCACCACGCTGAAGCCCACGCTGTGGATCCCCTCTCAGCTTCCTCTGGCCAAACAAACCCAAGGTTCCCAGCTCTGTGTGCCCACCCTGCAGGCTCCTGATCACCTCTGCTCTTGGATCAAGGAGCCCCAAAATCTCCATATTTACTCAATGAGAGGCACAGGTGACGAGGGATCTGGGTTTGAACTTGCTCTCTGTACCTCTTTTCCTTGGCAGCACAGCCTGGGTTGTGATGGGTTTGATGGCATTTTCTAGCTCTTGCCACATTCCTGTCTAGGATAACCCATTTCAGCTCTGTGGTCTTCAAAATGGAGCAGACAAAATGATTTACACACGGTCTGGGTGTGTCTGGCTCAGCCCTGGGCAACTCCATCACCATTTGTGTTCAAACACCTGAAGGTGTGATTGCAAATCATCTACCTGCCTATTTCAGGCAGCAAAACAACCAATGACAGCACCAAGGTTCCTGGGGAGAACAGCCCAGTTATGGAATTCATAAGTGGACAGCAGCGTGTGGAGCAGGAGATTGTGTGTGTGTGGCAGGGGAGTGGCAGATCCCAGCACAAGAGCAGAGAGAAATGGAAAAGCAAACAGTCAAGGAGAGCAATATGTAATTCCTTGCACCAAAGCACACAGCAGTCATGCTACAAAGCTGACTGCAAGGGAAATGCTAAATGCATTTTCAAGCAGCTTTTCATCATCTTTTAATGCAAAGTAAGAGCTGGAAACAAAAGAGGGAGGCCAGCTCTCTGCACACCTCCAGCCAGGGCGCTGTGGAGAAACAGTGGCATCAGGAAAAACAATCTCAAAGGCCAGGCCAGAAAGTGCCCCACAGATCCAGTGTGAATAACAAGAACTACACGTGACTGCCTTCCCTTGAGACCCTGATCACAAGTCTAGGCACCTTTTCCCTCTCACACAAACCAGCCCACACAAAACAGCAGCCCTGCGTTGGGATACTTGCTCCTTTGGTCTCTTTTAACACTGTGTTTCCATGGGAAGCTGTACCTGCCTTGCCAGAGGATGAATTCCCCAGTATCTTCCCCAGAAAGTCCCCTGCTTTCTCTGTCTTGCTGCCAGGGGGTTGCACCTGACCAAGGGAGGGCTTTGCTCCCCAGATTGCCATGGAAAGCCTTTCCCCAATTTAGCTTTGGAAGAGACCTTAAAATCCTCAGAGCAAGAACTCTTTCCCAGTTATTCATTCTATAGTCTCACCTTCTGTACTCTTTCTGTTCCAAAATATTCATCCTTTACCTTCCAGCCACACAATCCAGACACCTCTGGCCACACCTTACAACCACAGCAATTACACATCTCCTGTCGTCAACTTCTTTAAATAGAGCTGATTAATATTCAGACTTGGCAATCCCTTGATTAAACAAGACACCCACAAGGAAGCCACTACTAGAGACCAGTTGCCAAACTGGAAATACCCTGTGAAAAAAAAAAAAAAAAAGAAAAGAAAAAGGAAAAAAAACCCCACAACAACCCCAGCTCTTTCATCTGCTTCCTATGAAGTCTCAGCTGCGTCTGTGTCACTGTGCAGAAGGCAATAAGGGACGATGTCGACAGATGGGGAGCTGAGGACACAATTCACCCAGCCTTCAAGAAAGCTTACAGTCCCATACTATACATTAATCCACAAGGTCAGTAATGGGGAGGGGGGGAGACACTAACCCGTAAGCAGATAAGGAATTAAGATGGAGGTAGCAGACAAAGAGGGCACGTCTGCAGCGTTTAGCGCCGAGCACGGGGATCTGCTGGAATGTCACGGGGGGCACTTCAGCCAACAGGGTCCCTGGCCAAAGGCACGAGAAGAAAAGAGCAGAAGGAAAGAAAAGGTGCAGGAGACGCTCATCCAAGTGACAGTCAGTGCTGAAGAGGGAGTAAATTAATCCAGGATGACACTGACAGACTAGGATTAAGTAGCTCACCGATGTCATTAGGTTGCATGCACATATAGATGAGCTAACGAAGATAGGGACAATGCTTACCCCAAATAATTGAGGACACGGGGAAAAAGGGTCAGGGGAAGGTTATAAAAATAGATTGGGAAGCTTCCAGAGGAGGCTTTCAAGCCAGCCCTTTTCTCACTTGCTTCCTTGCTAAAATATCTATTTCTATTCTGCTGTTACCTACCTTGTCGTTCTAGCTCCTCTCCTTCTCCTTCAGCCTGTCCAAGATACTAAGTCCTTGTCCTGATGTACCACATGTTGGCCTGCTCTCCAAACACCCAGACCTCCATACACACTTTGGAGCTTCATTTCTCTCACAGCAGCCATCACCAGGGTTCAGCTGATGAGGGGACCTTGCTGAGAAATGTTAACTCAATCATCACACAATATCACGGGTCCAGAGAAGACACAACCAGTGTGGATCACTTTTTTAAATGGTTAAGAATTTTAGGATAATCATAACTATTTTAGGATAATTTAGCTCAGCCTGCTAAATACCGAGCTCTGGCCCACTCTGGCCTGCACCACTGACTTGGTGTGTGACCAGATGCATCACCTCAACTCTGCTGTTCAGTTCCTCCTGCTCTCTCTCTCAGCTTCCTAACAGCTTCATCTAAAATTTTCCCAGGGAAGTTGCTCTTGTTTTGGTGGTGTGACAGGCAGGGCACAGCCTCTCAGGTGTGGTTTCAGGACCAACTTCCAACAGCAGATCTGCTAATAAAAGGCAGGAGTGCATTTTTCAGCTTTCTCCTTCATACTGGTTGACCGGCTCAAATTTTAATTATTTTCAGGGTTGAGGTACAATTCACTGCAGAGGCACAGGAACTCTGAAGTGGGCACAGGGGAGGAGGTGGATGTGCATATTTGAAGATGGGAGCAGCAAGTGGCTTCAGGTTCCACCTCTGAGCCCTCCAGGAGTAACGATAGTACTGACAATAAAACAACACAGCCCTCTTATTGTGTTGCTCCATCCACAGGCTTTCCTGACACTGTATTTTCAGTTTCTTCCAGAGCTTGCCCATTCAGGGTACTCAGGGCTCTCTGCCAGCAAACTTTCACTCTCCCACATTGGAATAATGAAAGCTGAAGGCTGGTAATATTTACATCAATGAGAAACTGGGTTAAATCATGTTTGGTAAATTAAAAAATGATCAGTCTCACTGAGAGCTGGCAGTGAGATAAAATTTAACCATATATGAGCCAAGCTGGAAAAAGAAAAGAATCATTTCCCATCTAAGGCCTCCAGTTATGGCATCTCTGCCCAGAGCAGGGACATTCATCAAGAATGTGTGGCTTCTTTTGTTTCAGTTTTCGTTTCTCATGACTTGCAATTAGCATTTCTTAATGCAGCTCAGCTGAAGCCACCCCCAACAGAATCCAAAGTTGCTAACAACAATGTCATCGTGCACCATAACGAATGTTTGCCTAGAGATCAATAGGTGAGGCCAGTGTTAATTGTTAAATTAAACATAAACATTGTCAAAACACATCCCTCCTTATTCTTCCACCTGATGACATGATCCTGGAGATCCCTTGCTGACCTTATATTCAGGCTCTGTGACCTTCAGGTGGTTCGCATCAGGTCATCTTCATCTTATGCAAACTTGGTGTTTTAATTGATCATTTTAGAAAACAGCAGATTGCAGAGCTCCTGCTGTCTCAGAAGGGATTTCTTTAAGAAATGCTCTCTGAGGAGAGTAAAAACACCTACCAGGGTTCTTGGTGATATTTGTAGTGTGCAGTCTGACCTGGAGTTAGATATGTCACAGCTTGGCTGCAGCCTTCCATGGTAACATCCATCCCTAACCTGCCCCAATTATCCACTGGACACACCAGAGACAGGAAAGTGCTGCAGAGCAGAGAGTTTCATGTGGCAATTTCCAGATGCTTTGCTGACTGGTGGGATTCTGCTCCTGCTGAAGCTACAGGAAGAGTCACAGTTCTGAGGACAGGCAGCATGTGTGATGCAGGAAGCATTTACTGGTGAACACAAAAATTACTGTGCTCTACCACAGCACAAGCACACTGCTCTCAGTGACTAAGTGCAGTTACATCCCTCGTAGCAGTGCACAGGTGCTGATTCCTGCCCTGCTCCACCTTCCTACTGTGCTGCTGCTTTCAGGTAATTAGAGCTTGCCAGAGGCTGCACAGAGCCTAAAATAATTACTCTGACATGCATTATCTGTCATGTGCATCTTAAGGCATTAAATTTTCTGTAGAATTTAGAGGGCTGTTCCAAGTCTGGACACTCTGGTTCTTTACACCAGAGGGAGCAAATCTGCACAGGTTCCATGAGTTTATCAAACACCATCTGAAAACCCTTGGATTATTTTTGTCCCGCTCGCACTGGCGGGGTCTGCTGTGGATCCCCTTCCCTCTGTCAGTTAAAAGCTTCCCTCCAACTTCCAGCCTTGATTTATTCAGAGCCAGTTCCTGCCTATTTGTTCTTGTGCCAGCATTTCAGCTTATATAGCTCTTATCCCTCCCTAGTGTTTACCCCCCCCTCGGTGCATTTCTGGAGAGCAGGCCTATCTCTTCCCAGCCTTCATGTTATTAGGCTGAACAAGCCCTGCTCTTTCAGGCTTCTTTCATAAAAATAGGTTCTCCATTTCCCCAGTCACCCCAGTAACCCTGCCAGTCTGAATCTTAAACATGGGCAACCACAACTGTCCCGCTTGGGTTTTCCTCTGTGCCTCCTGCAGCAGCATTAACTCTGCCACAGCCCTGCAATAAAATGGAAATATTCGAGGGCGGGCTTGTTCAGCTCACAGCCAGGTTGTACAGTGGCCCATCTCCATTCCCTAAGCATTTAACACAGACTTTCTCTACACCTGTCTTTCAAGATGAAGAGCCCATGGTTTAAGGCAGCAGCTTCTATTATTGGTCCCAAAGTGCATTGCCTTTGTACTTGACAATACCCAAATTCTGTGTGTTGATCCCAATCAGCAGCACTTCCAAATTTTCCATCAGCTGTGTGTTTCATTAGCCCAAGCAACTCCATAACCACTTCCCACCTCCTAGTTTCTTCTTCCCAAGTTACCTTCCACCCTTGCCCCTTTGAACACGCTTTGACCCACGACAGAACACTGCTTTTAATCCTCCCCTTCTCCATCATCATCTCATATTCCCTGCACAGCACAACATATGCAGTTCTTCAGAGGAGCCTAGCTAGACTGGGGCATGACACTGTTCTTAACTTCACAGAGAGAGCTCTCCAAGGAGCCCAGCACTTTGTCTCTCACAACCCTCACTTGCATTGATCCCATTGTCATGTGCCTTCACACATTCAGTTATTCAAAAAGCTGCTCTAAAGCACTGCATAGTCTTGAGGTACAGCCAGGAGTTTGCCTAATCACTTTTCAACAGCTGCTCCATCCTTTATTACAGGTACCATGTTTGCTACTTCCCAGTCAGATGCTCAGGGCAGAGTACTCAGGCTTTGAACAGTTTACTGAGAGCCTTTGCCACAGGAATGGTGATTTCATGTGGCAGTTCCTGGGGCTGATCTGATCCTCCCAGACCTGAACATATGAATTGCTTGGAGTTCTGCATGTTGCACATGGCCCTCTCCAGTTCTATCCATTCCCACTCATTCCCACTTCATCCCTAGGGGAAGCCCAGGTAGTGTCTCTTCAATGCCTGCATGACACACACTAATCCCTAACCCATGCTCCATGGCAGACCCAGACATTATTTTTCTTTTCATTAGATGGCCTGTGCTTCTTTTATGTTTTCTTTTATTGTTTTTTTTCATGTTCCTTTTCCCTACTGTGCAAGATCCTTCCAGTTTCATACCCAAACTTCAGACCTGCATCTCCTAACCTTCAAGACAAGGCTTCATTCCTTGATCTACCCCTCCTCCCACTCCTAGCACATTCCATTTCACTCCATATATCCATTTCAAACTTATTTTTTCAAAGCTTAAGTCTAAATCCCTTCTTGACAGTTTTTCTTTCCTCACTGGTCAACAACACCAATTTTAGATAATCTCTACACCTTCTTCTGAAGAAATTTTACGTGTCCAAACCCTTGAGTTGTTCTATACCCTGGAGGTGTTGAACACTGTGGAAATGTCCAAAACCAGGGTGGATGTGGCTCTGAGTAACCTGGATGAGTGAAAGTTGTTTCTGCCCATGGCAGGGGCGTTAGTACCAAATAATCTTAAAGGCCCCTTCTGCCCCAAAACATTCTGTGATTCTATTATATGATTCTATGATACCCTAATTTCACCCACTTTAGACAAATGTACAGCCTGGGGACTCTTTCTTTGCCTTTCTTAACAAGTACCAACCTTTCTGCACCAGGATCATCCCACAGATCAAATTCTCTGTATGGTTGAGGCCCCACATGTTTCTCCTCAAATCCACGCCGGCACGACCGAGGTATTATTGGTGCTCCACGGAAATAAGTTGCCTTTTGATGGTTTCTCGAGTGGAACCTTGTGTAAACCCCGTGGTTTTAATTTGCTGGAAGGAAGATGAGCACTTTGATATCCACCCTCCCCTTCTGTCACACAACATACATCCTCAGATCCGCCATGATTGCAATTCCATAACTTCACAGTGCCACACAGCAGGGAGGACTCTGTTCTTGGTAAAGTCAACAAACCCAACATGGTTCACTTTCAGGCTTCCTGATATTTTTCCCCTGTGTTGTTAAGACCGTTTGTTCCTCTCCTAATAAACACATTTATTAATTTGACACAGATATGAGAGTTGATAATTACATAATAGCATGCGAGTCTCAAGCATGGCAGGATCCACAATAAAACACTGAGAATCAACACTGAAATTCCATCTAGATAAGAAGGACACACAGAACTAAATTTAGAAGGACTCAAAAAACAGTCTAAAACAGCCTCCTTACCTTCCCCTCTTTATGAAAAACCTGGGGAAATAACAACAAAGCAAAGGATGGAAAGAGATGGGAATCTCCAGAATTCGACTTCTCCACACCATTAATTGTGGCAGTTAGAAGAATCAAGCGCTTTGGACAGATTTTGCCCGGATTCTGGAAAGCGCTTTAACATGGGTTTAAGTTTACCCTCTGTTTGGAAAGTACTTAAGTATAGGCTTAACTTCGAGCAGACATTTAAGTCCCCTTGACTTTAACATGTGCTCAAGTGCTACCTACAAAGGAAGCATTTTCCTGAAGCAGGGGACCATCTTGGCTTAGGCACTGGATTAGCTGTCAAGAGACAGGGATTTGTTCCTGGCTCTAGCCCTGGCCATTGGCAGGGTGAGCCCAGGCAAATAACATCCTCACTCTGGGCTTCAGTTTCACCACCTGGAAAACGGAGTGAACTCCGCTGCCCTTTGCAAAATGCTCCAGTGTTGACGCACGGAAAGCGTTTATTTAAGAAGCACACAATATTTTAATTATTTTCAGGGCTTTCTTGCAGTGTCCTTTCAAACTGGCTGCGGGATAATGAGGGATCTTGGTTGCACACCCATCCCTGTTAATTCAGAATAAGGACTGACTTGTTTTGGCCGATTTCCACTCTCTATACATCTCTTCAAAACAGCTTATTTTTAATTTTAGCATTAAAAATTCCATTGAAGTTAATGGGTTATTAAGTTGTTGGATGCATTTTACACCTTCATATGTGAAGTGAGTTTGGATTTTCATTAGTTAGAGCTAACATCAATTTTCAATAAAATATTAACCAAACACACAGAGAAATAGTTCATGTGGATCTATCCACTACTTCAATAAAATTAACAGACTTAGATATTTACTCTTGCCCCAGCAGTAATATTTTCCCACATTACATTTCAAACAATGAAATGACACTAAATTCATTTAAAACAAATTTATATTATTGTTATTTTAAACAATACTTAATTCAATTTCAGTGTTTGGCATGCAAGGTTTGAAAATATCAATATTATTGTTTAATGTAAAAAAATAATAATAATTCAGCTACAAAACATTAGCATATGCAAGCTTCCTAAATGAGTTCCAGGGCTGGTATTTACATTAAACTGTAAATGAGCAAAACCAGCCAGATGTAACTGTGCCATTCAGAGAACGGGATGCTAAGATTTAAAAACCAGGGTGTTCAGCCAGTTTCAGCCCTTTCACCTGCACTCAGTGGAAGCTCATACAGGGAAGTGTCACCACGAGTTTGCTGAGAATTAAAAACAGAGAGACATTGAGGATGGAGAGAGATGGGGAGGAAACTCACACACTCTCACTGGGGAGATTTCTGGGCCTGGTTTGTCACCAGGAAACCTCAAAATATGGGACAAGTATATGGGGGTGTTTGGGCTGCAGAAAAGAAGGTTTTGGGGAGATTTTAAAGCCCCTTTCAGTGGTTAAAGGGGCTCCAAGAGAGCTGGAGAGGGACTTGGGACAAGGGCCTGAAGTGAAAGGACAAGAGGAAATGGCTTCACAATGACAGAATGTGAAGTTTCACCACCTGGAAAGAGGGCAGGGTTAGAATTAGAGATAAGGAAGAATTTCTTGGTTGTGAGGGTGGTGAGGCCCTGGCACAGGTTGCCCAGAGAAGCTGTGACCACCCCATCCCTGGAAGTGCTCAAGGTTGAATGGGGATTGGAGCACCCTGGGATAGTGGAAGGTGTCCCTGCCCATGGCAGGGAATGGGACTGGATGAACTTTAATGTTTCTTCCAACCCAAACCATTCTTGATTCTCTGTATGGCTCCTAGGCTGAGCAGCCAGGATCACCCCCAAACACCAGCACTGTTGAGCTGTGCTCTCCCACAGCCAGAGCAATCCATGGGATCAAATCTCTCTGCACACAGGATCCAAGGCCAGCTGATGGGGACACAGCGTCAGCACCGTGCAGGAAATTCCACTTTGGGCAGATGTTATGTGAAACAACAAACATTTCAAAGCTTGCAAACCACATGGAGAGTCAAGGTGAGGAACGTGCCCATCTGTCCCTGAATGCTCCACCAACAGGGAGGAGATGCTCCACCACCTGGAAACAAGCAGCTCCCTGAAAATGGCCAGGAAAACTCTTGCTGAGCTCTTCTGTTAGTAACAACACTTCAGTGGAGCCTGGGAGAGCCCACAACAAATGTGTGATTTACAGCAAGCTTCGAGGAAATCACAAAGTTTATTTAGATTTGATCTTTACCTATTAACAGCCCTTGAAAACCCTGCTAACAGCAAAGCAGATGCCTTCCCCACATTCAGCGCTTAGAGGAGCTCTGATTCAGAATAAAACAAGTGGCTAGAGGAGTATGTGGGTATTTAGCTAATTATATGTCTGGTAAATTTGTGTTTTAAAACAATGCTGCTTGTCTCCTCCCTTTGTAGAGTGCCAGTTCACTGGAGTGTTTCCCATGGATTGGCAATTAGCTGTAATTAGGTCCTGTGATTTCCCCATTTGTCCTCATGTCACAAAGTTTACTACTGGAAACACTCATTTGGATGGTAGGTGGCTGCTAATTGCAGCAGCAACAAAAACCATTGGCAGCTGCAGCACCTGAGTTTGCTGTTCCTATCAAGCCATTGCTCCCTGCTCCCAACTTTTCAGGCGGATTTTTGCAGTTTTTTGGCTGGGTCAGGTTGCACTGAAGTCAGGGACTGGGGACTTACCCCTGCCTGCTGGCTGACAGATCAGAGCAACTCCTAATTTCAGAGCTGGGTAGGGAGCTAGAGCCCAAACTGAGTAGCTACTAAAAATTTAGAGAGGAGGAACTGAGCTCTTTTTATATTTTTCTTTTACCACAAAATAGCTTGCCAGTATTAAAGTGACAATTTACTTCTGGAATTCAGTCTGCCTGCGTCTGACATTACCTCAGTCCCATGCAAGACGTTTTTGTGTAGTTTGCAGCAGGGACCAGTCTGCTTTGCTTTTCCAGGGACAACAGGATCAAGATGCAAAGGAAAATATGAGAAACTTGGTCTAGTGGAAAGTGTCCCTGCTAATGGCAGGGGGTCCCTTTCAAGCTAAACCATTCTGTGGTTTTACAGTTCTAATAATTAGGAAAATCTCTGCACAGTGAGATTTAGGAAGTGGTGAACTAGACTGGTGGTGGCACAGTTTCTTTCAAACTTTAGCTCTTTAAGAACAGGTTAAGGAAAGAGTTGGCAAGCTTTTGGTTTTGTTGGGTGCTGGAGGTAGGAGATGGATTGATCAGCCTCCTAAAGGCCTTTTGAGCAGTGTTCTTTGGTTTTAGGAGCAGCACAGTCCCATCATTGTAGATGTTGTTTCACTGTATGTGCATTTGTCACCTTAACTCATCCGGGCACCAGTCCTCTCTCCTGGCTGGGCCTTCTAAGCTCTTAAATGCATTCCCCTGAAGAGTGCACAGCAGAAGGGCGTATTTGACAAGCACAATTGGAGATAAGCAGCCCTGAGGAGTTTCAGGACATTGAAGAAAGAAAATAATCTTCTGGTTTCTTCTTTGCACAAAAAAAAAAGATTTAAAATAACTCCATCCCTCTGGACTGGAGAAAGAGACACTCTAAACCAGATAATCTCCAGCTCTTAGACAGAACATTTTCTCAGTTGATCTCCAAGATCTTTGCTAAGGAGGTCAGCAGCATGATCCTGTTTTGCTGATGCACACAGGTGTGCGGGTCTGGGTTGTGGCCATGGCACCAGGTGAGGAAAGGATGGGAGCTGTTTTCCCCTGCTGGGAGGCAGATGCAGGCTGTGCTCAGGCCTTCTTGCAGATGGAGAGCCCAGCACCTCCAGCCTGTGCATCTGTGTGGGCAGACCAGCTGGGGCCCAGCAGAGCTAAGCTGGCCACGTCTAAGTCCATCAGCAGACACCATAAGACCAGCTCTTTCTTAGCACTCTGCAGATGCTCTGTGCCTCCCCAGCTGCCTGGCAGCGTGTGTGGGTCACAGAGCACAGGGACTGCTCTCACTCCTCTTCCTCACCACTCTGCATGGACACAGCACCAGCAAACTGGCTTGGTTCAGCCCACAGGGTCACGGGGTGGAGGAGGAGTAGAGCTGAAGGCACCATCCTGTTGTCCTGATGCTTTCCAAGGATGTCTTTGCCAGGAGCAAGCACACACATGGATAACACATGTGGCTGTGCACGTTCCACCTGCAGAGATGGCAGCTCTTTGTCTGGTAAATGCTGCTGTGACAAAGCTGTTCCCTATCACTCCTTTTTATTAAATATTTGCAGCAGCACTGGCTCAGTGCTTCCCTCAAACCCCACAATCTTAAATTTAGGGATGGCAATATAGAAGAAGCACAGAAACTGTATGTGCACAGGTGCAACACCTAAAATTTCAAAGTCTGGTGGTCCTGATATCATGTGAGACTTTATTTATTTCTTCAGTCAAGCTTTGTGGGGGGAAAAAAAACAAAAAAAAACACAGAACTAAAAACTATCTCGTTTATTTTTGTCTGGAACTGCTGGGCAGAAGAGTTTTCCAGAAGGAATAGAAGGCTGCCATCGATTTTATTATTGAGTCAGTTTTAATGAGTCACAGTATTTTTGGAAGGCTTTTAAGATTACTGTAAAGTGCTTAGTTACAGTGGCTACAGGTGCCAAGGCAGGAAAGGAAACAACAAAGAAATGCACAGCAGCTGTATTGCTACGCTTCCCCTCAGAACTGGGATCAGCAGAACAACACACATGGCAAATGCAAAAGAAAATAGGAGAAGATGTAAGAGATGACAGAAGTCAGCATGGTCAGCTCCTACGCTAAAGCAAAATGCATTTTATTTAAGGAACTGTCCAGTGCTCCTTAGCTGCAAGTTGGAAAGGGTCACTGACAGGCTCCGTATTGCCAGACGTTCAGTGAATCGTGTGTTTGCCTTTCAAGCTGTCCTTTGGTTGTAAGTCATTTGCTCCCAGAGCTGCCAAGCTCTGCCACTGCCATCCTGTGTTGAATGAAACTGTGGAAACATCTCATTTAGCAGATGAGAGAAGGGAAAGCAGAGAAGGGGGAAAAGAGGTGGTGTGAAGAGAAAAAAAATATTTTTTCTTTGTGACTTGAACAGACTTGCCTTTTTTTGCCTTTTTTTTTTTTTTTTTTTTTTTGCCTGCACCATTCTGAATGCATAGGGCACAACTTTCAGAGCTCTTAAGGATGATCCGTGTTTTCTGGCAAAAAAAATTACTCCATGTTTTCCACTAAACAGAAGGTACTAGAAACCACATCCTTAATATCTGGAGATGGAAAACAAACAGCCTCGGAAACACAGGGCTGAAGGAAAAGCTCCCAGTTACCACACCATGTGCCACCTGGATTTTCAGAAAAAGAAATGTTTCCGTGATATTAGGACTCAGAGTCAGGCAGAAGCAGCAACCATGGGCTGGAGCAGGACAGATTAAACATGCACAGCGCTGCCTTTGCTGGTGCACAGCGAGTGTCGGGATGCACAGCGAGTGTCGGGATGCACAGCTGGACACTTGCATATGCAAATTCCGGCCTGGACGTGCTGCACACAACCCAAAAATCACCCCAGACTCTGGAGGCCGGTTTTCACTCCCCTCCTGCCTTCCCCATCCCCCTCAGCAGCAGGGGACAGGCAGAATATTCTCCAGGCATCGCGCAGGGTCACCGCCGGCGTCACGGCATCCTCCAGCATCCTCGCCGCCAGCCCTGGAGATGCCACATAGCAACCTGGGCACCAGCCACGCACAAACCCGGGCTGGGAGAGGCGGGGAGAGCAAAGGAAACCACTCATTGTCTCCGGTGGGCCCAGCCTTGTGTCTGCTCTTCATGCGTGGCTGGCAGCGGGCCCGGCGCTCGGGCCTTGGCGGGCGGCCAGGCTCGGAGTGGCAGGCACCTGTCCCTGCTGGGAGACCTGGCGACCCCGGCGTGCCCCAACGGTTAGCTGTGTTCTAGCATCACGTCTACTCGAATTTACCTCAGGATTTCCCCCCTCTGGGTGCCAGGGAGCTCGGCCCATGCCAACTGCTTCACCATGGATGAGGCGAGGCGCGTTCCCAAGCTGCGCGCGGGGCTCTCCCCACAAGCGTTCAGCTCGGAGCAGATGGGGCCCATCAAGGTGTTCGTGTCCTCCAGCACATCAGCAAAATGCCCCAGAGCTGGGACAAAGTCAGGAGAGAAAAACAAAGCCCGGCGGGGATCCCTCTCAGCTGTCCTTAAAATGAAGTTTGGGATGTGTGCTGAGTGCTTCCACCTTGAGGGTGGAAGAGTTCCCCCCCTCCACAGCCACTGAATCCTTCACACAAGGACAAGGTCTCTGTGCCCACAGAATCTGAGGCTCTGGGCTGCATTTTGGTTCCCTTTCTTTGGGAAACCTCTTCAAGCGTTCCCCTGATCTTTTCCAGCACCTTGAGCACACAGATCACAACCTTTCACAAGTGGTTCTGATGGAAAAAAGGACAAGGAATTTCAGTGCACAGGAGAGGAGACAAAGACCAGCCAGGAAGGGAGTTTTTTCAGGAAGTTTAGGGCAGAGATAGGAATGTCCTTATTCTGCAGCCTGTTTCTTACATAAAACTCCACTTTCTTCAGCGTTACAAATGTGAATGGAAATATTTCCAAAGCGTGGAGAATTTTTGAGTGATCTCCCATTATTTCAGCTTTATTTATGGTCTCTTGTCCCAGTATAGGCACAGTTTACTTATCCTTCTGAAGAAAAAGAACAGAAGCTTTTGCTTTCTGACAAATGATCTGCCTTGGAAATTGGGAAGTCCTGTGCACCTCGTTCTTGATTTTAACGGCATGCAGTTCATCAGATAGAAATAATGACAAATGGTTTGTCTTTGACAACAAAAGTGGAGCTGTATTGTGTGCAGGAGAAGCTTCCTGCTCCGTGATGAGGAAGAGAGGGTGGCTGAAGGCAGAGCATCCCACCTCTACTCCCTTGTGTCAGGCACTCAGTGTCTCTGCAGCCTCCTTTCTCCTCATGGAACCACAGTCCAGAGGTTTCTTCTGTCTGTCCTGTCTCCCCTGACCACAGATCTCTGTGGTCCAAACTCTCCTCTGAAAGGAGGATATAGTACTAACAGCCTGGGAGCTTTATCTCAGCAGGCTCCACTACAAAAGGAGCAGCATGAGGAAAACCAAAGATTCAAATCCTCTGCCTTAGAAATCAATGTTCATTTTGTGTTTAGGTTCAAAGAGGTGCTGCAAAACTGAGGCTGGGAAGTAGAAAGGACTGAGCAGCAAGTGCTTCGTGCTTGAACCACAGCCCAAGACTGGAGTCAGGAATATTCTGGGGCCTGCTCATCTGTAAAAACAGGCTAAAAGCAGCCTAGCAGCAGCAGATGAAGGAAAAGCCATCATTTAGGGCAGTGGCAACTCGTTAACCCAAATGACCTGCAGCTCTGGCGAGCCTGACCCAAGGACTTGCGAATTTACCTCCACTGCCCAATAAACTGTGGCTGCCCAGCTTCTCTAATTAAAATAGTCCTGGATTTGCAGGACCTACCCAGAGAATAAACTGGAATTTATCAGATTAGCTAAGCCAGATCATACGCAGAGCATATAGGCTGGCCAACAGCCTACTTTGGACCAGATTAACCAGCTAAAATAATTGGGGATTTTTGCAAAGTCTGCCCCTAAAGACTAGCATTAAAGAAATGCACCAAAGACTGAGCATATATTGCAGCCCATTTCTTTTTACCCTATTTACTGCTTAGCTTGATGTTCCTTGGCAATTGCTGGAAATCAGCTTTTCATCTTTCACTAACCAGTGAAAAAAAATTCTCTCTCTTCAGCTTCTTCAGGTGAGCTGTGCCAGGGGAGAATGGTGGATCTGTGAAAAGGTAGGGTGGCTGTATTTAATGTATTCCTACTTCACAACTCTGTTCCTCTTATTCCTACACTCTGGTCCCTGCATTGTCAGCCTTGGGTAATGAGGAATTGATTACTGGAGAGTTTGTGGAGTGGGAGCAGAGCTGGTCTTGTCCTGATCCAGCCAGATATCTTTTGTTCTGGAAAGGGATGAGGTAAAAAATTTTTGCAGCTGGAAAACAACAGAACCCAGGTGGCAGCAGAATGCCTTGGAGGCTGTGTGTAAAACAGGGGGCTTTCTCCAGGCCTCCTCAAGGGAATTGTGGAGCAGTGACACATCTCTCCCCGAGCTACAGGCGCAGGAGCCGACAGGGACATTCTGGCAGATGTGTCTCGGTGCAATTCGAGCTTTGCTGCCGCTCAGGCAAAACAGGTTTTGCTACCAGAGCCAAAGGACAGCAGCCATGGGGAGGAGCAGGAGGAGGAGCAGAACCAGGAGACACCTGGGAGCTGCATTTCCTGCTCCTGTTGGCTCTTCTCACCCCTCCCTCAGCAGCCCCTGCCCGCGCCAGCCGCAGCTGAGCCATGGGCATCTTGTTCCCCTCTGTGGGTGTAACATCCCCTTGGCTTGTGCCTGGGGCAGGCTTTGGGCATCCTCAGCACTGCTTTGAACCAGCCACTTCAGAGGGGAATCAAGCCTGAAATCTAGGATATTTTTATGAGGCTTCACTCAGCATCGCAGGTTTCAGCTTTTTCCTCTCCTTTTCCTTCCAAATTTACTGGGTTTTTCTTGCTACACAAAAACCATATTTAACAAAATGGGCGAAACATCCTAAAAACAGGAATGTTGCATTCTGCTGACTTCAGCTGTGGGATGCATTAATTCATTTCCCTTCTCCTCATCAAGGATCTGTCCAAACATGGGGGAACAAGAAACAGCAGGTGACAAGAGGGGAAATAAGATGCTGCTGGTCTGGAGCCCATGCCCCAGAACAGTGAGACAATAGAGAGAAGGATAAAAGTCATTAAAGGACAGAGAAAGATATTCTCCCCTGGTTTTGACTTTGTCAAGGACATCAGGAGGTTTCTGGTTGGCTATTAAAAAAAAAGGTGGGGGAAAAACCCAGCAGCCTGTCCGTTGATACAGAAGAACCAGAGCTGCAGGAGAGCTGTGACTCAGTGTCTCCCATCACCACATCTCTGCCTGTCCTGGAACTCACCCCTTCCCTCACCCCCTCTGGACAGTGCTGGTTTGAGCCCCACAGAAAAACATGAAAAACCTCACACCTCTCACCAGCTGAAAGCAAATTTCCATTCCTAGGAGCCCACACCCACAGGAGCTGAAAGCATCAAGTTTAGTTTAGCCATGGCATTTGCACCTCTGATAGCCACCCAAAACAATTCAGCACTTCCAGGCTGAAGTAAAGGAATCTCTTTCTTGGTTAGAGGATCTGACCCCAGAACTGCCACGAGGCAAAGCAAATCAAATGCTATTTGGGCTGCCAATGAATCTTTACATACCCCAACCAGGGCAGGCATCTGCTTTTTGGGCAGAGGGACAGCTGCCACAGCAGGAGAGAACAGCTCAGACCCAGCGTTCGGTCTTGGCTGCAGTGACCTGGCTCCTCAATTTCCACATGTGAATTTTCTTCTGATGCAAACGGGGGAGTTCCAGGTTCTGAACAACTGCAAAAATGCAGATCTGGGCAGCAAGGTGCTTCTCCAGGGTGCTCAGTGGGCTCACCCAGCTCTAGCTGTGCTCTTATCAAGGAGCACTCATCCCAGCAGGATGCAGGGCTGAACCCTGAATTTCCCCCCAAAGTTGGTATTTCACCCTCTTTTCTAGAAGCAATTCCAGAAGCTGACCTAAGACGCCTGCATGGGGGATATTATATAACAATGGAGATTGTTTGTGTGTGTGTAGTTTATGTAAAAACACTTAATCTCACAGCTGCTTCCCTCCCCTACACCCTGGGCAAATTTTTTCCTTCCATCTCCCATTTAAATACCTGGTATTTGATCATTTCACAGGGTTGGCAAAACAAGCACAATGGAGGCAATGTTTGCTCAGATCTATTTTTGTGTGTATGTGTGCGTGTGAATTTTTGGCAGAATCAATGTTTGCAAGAAGCAGATAAAACTTTTCTGTTGAAGAGCCACGGACAGCCAGGAATTGCTGCCTGCCAGCAAATCTCTGCTTACTGAGGGAGATCATGTCATTGTTAGCCAGGTAGAGGGGTTGGATTTGGGAATCTAGAGAGCTTCCTTGTTAGGCTATAAATGAAGGAGTTGTTCAGCAATTACTTTAAGACAGCAAATCTCTGTGTATGAACCCACTTCAAGATAAAAATCCAAACTTGGTTTTCCCTGCTTACACAGCACAGATGCATATGCATCCTGGAAGCTACATAACCCAGTCATATTTTATTCACATCACACTCCAAGGAGCTCACTGACTGGAATTCAATAGAAACTGTTCTCTGTGTGAAAGTAATTTCAGAAAGTAATCTAGTTTATGGAAATGAAAGGCATCAAAACACAAAAAACACTGTTTCTGTACAAGTGCTTTGCTTCAAATATTTGACATGGAAATTTATATAATCCCTCTGGGGCACATGGGTTTCACGAGTGTTAACATCTTTTGAAATGAATTTCACAAATGTTTATTTGGAATACCAGGCATACAAATAATTTAGAATATCAAGGCATCTTGTTGAATCAGTCTTAATGATACAGATCTCAGATGGCTGTGGAGGTTAAAAGGTATGAATTTTAATTGGGTGTGTGGAGGATGTCATTTTCAATCATTGGACTGCATTGCCAGAGCTATCACTTTCCAATTCTAAGCTTCCTGCTACCTCCTCCTCTGCTCCTTCTGTTGCTTAAAGACCAAAATGAAACATTTTTCACGTTTTATTTGTGTGCTGGGCATGTATTAAATACGGAGTTTTGCTGCCTATCGTGGTTTATACAGGACCCCATCACTGTTGTATTGCAACACTTCTCAAGCAATAAAGAGGTTGACTTTTTCCAGACAGATAGTGCTGTATTGTCATTCCAGTTTTATAAAAAGTTAAATTATTGAAGGTGAACAGCATTAAGGAGGCAAAAATGGTTGCTAAGACTGGTCAAAGTCTGATTTTACAGGTGCCTCCTCTCTTCCCTCCTTCCATGGTGGGCCCTCTTTACATAATGGGATAAATTAGAAGTAATTTTTTTGTTTTGCCATTTAGAATATACGTGTTTTTAATTAGTAGATCCTATTTGTATCTGGCTTTGGACAACATGATGGATGAGCACGAAAAGAAAAACCAACTTGGGTACCTGTGAAGAAATCTTTGTCCATCCTGTGTGGCAAAGGAGCAAGGATCCTGTGGGAAAAGATATCGTGTGATTGGATAATTAAAAATTATCATAAGCCATAGGCAGTGGGAAGGCAAATTATGCCTGCAGAGACAGTGTGAGTTCTGAGAGCTCCTCAGCCACTGAGGGCTCAATATTGCAACTTTCTCACTCATTTTTAAGTTTGTTCATAACCCAGATTTGTAATCAGCAAGATTTTATCCAAGATACCTTTTCTTTCATATATTTCAAAAAATAAAAAGAAATTTGAGAGTGGTTTATTCACATGGAACAAAGTGTTGGGCTCTTGTTGACTCACTCACTGGCTACCCTTAGATGTGCTCAAACAACACAGGGAGTTAAGTCAGGCACATTTTGGGGAAAAAAGTCCCTCTCCCATTCAACAGCCTTGGGCAGACTGTGTCTTCAGAGAAATGAAGCAGCCAAATTTCAACAAACCTCTAAAGAACATGCATTCGACTGATAACTTGGCCAAACATGGGTGGATTTCAAGGAGGGCGTGAAAAGCACTTTGTTCACAGGCAGCACGCGGCCAATTTCCTTTCTGCTCCCAAGAGCAATGATAAAAGCTCAGCAAATGGCTCTGAGATTTTTTTTTTCTCTTTACAAGCACATTTTATTCCAAGAAATCATCATTGTTTTCTTTGAAATGCCCATTGTCAGCAGCAGGAGCAAAATGAGCAAGGCAAACATCCAACCCACACAAGTATGAGCCACTGGCAGGGAAAAAAATCCTTCATTGGTCTTCTGGTAGAGCACATTAAAGATGCCCTGGTACAGAATTGTCAACTCTACCTGCACCCAGAGTGATTCTGGTTTCAAACATTTTATTTGCTAAGAATGATGGCCTGAAATATTTAATAGCAGCCATTCTGAGTCAGGCAACTGATGGCCAGACCAATGACTTTGGCCACTATTTACAGAATCACAGAATCAGAATCCTAGGAAGGTTTGGATTGGAAGGGACCTTAAAGATCATCTCATTCCAAACCCCTGCCATAGACAGAGATGCCAAGGAAAAGAAGATAATAAGTATGTATTTGTGCTTCCTGCATCTGGCAGTCCGTGCCTTTAGGATTTATGGGCATGCTGGCCATAAATTTGGAGGATTGAAGGGGACTGACCCCCTGTGAGGCACAAATGTGTCCAGAGCATCCCTGGGGGGTGCTGCACAGACCCTCTGATGAAAGAGGAACCCATGAGCCTTTGAGCTGGTTCAGGGGATCAATACTTCCACAAGCAGAAAGCATTTCCTAAAAACATCCTTCAGAAACTCCCACTTCAAAAGGTGCGGATTGGCCGTAAAATTCCCTTTTTTGTTATCGCCCAGTTTTCTGCTTGTCCCTCCTCTGGTGGGAGGCTGGGCCTGGTGGGGCAGGTCCCCTCTCCATGGTGTGTGAGCACACACTCCCCAGTGCCAGCCCTGAAACTCCCCCCTCGTTAGGGCACGGGGGAGGAACACAAAGCCCCGTGTTTTGCTTGAGTCCCTCCCGTGAATAGGCGGAACAAATGAAAAGCACAGAAAGAAAGAGGGAAAGTTGTCCAAAGGAGGCATCAGTTTTCCTCCTGGGAAAGGTTTTCCAAGCCCTCCCCTTCCTCTCTGCCCTGTTTGGATGGGAATGAGCCTTCTGCTGAGCAGCCTGGACATCAGCTCCCTCCATCCCTCACCTTTCTTTCCCCTTCCTTTGCACACATCCTTCATTTCAGTCTTGCAACGTTCTTGTCATGAGCAATGACGAGGTGGTTGGGCTGACTTCCAAAACTCCTCCTTAGCAGAGCAGTGGCAGAGGCATCCCTTAGAAGAAAAACCCCAGCAGGAGATCCCCAATTATTTCCTGAGAAATGCTTGTGAGTTATATAAATTTCCATGTCAAATATTTGAAGCAAAGCTCTTGTAGAGAAACAGTGTTTTTTGTGATGTCCTTTCTGTGCTACAAACCACCTGCACAGGCTGCAGAGCAGGGAGGAGGAGAAGGGCAGTACCTGCCTCAAAGCTGCTGGCTGGGCTGCAGAACGAGTTCCAGGAGCAGGCTGGAGTCAATGAAAGAATTCCTTTGCTGGAAATTAGGTGGTAAAATGGATCTCCCGCCATGAAATGACTTTGCTGTCCTCCCTCAGGGAAGCATATCACCTGCTGGAGCTGCTGGTTTCTGGCGAGGTTTGGCTGCATCTGCCATCAGTAACACGTGGAAGATCTGTCCCAAGGACACTCAAAGTTTTGGGGTGCAAGGGGGTCCCTGACATGGGGAAAAGCTGATGTGAGATGATCTGATCCTGTCTGATCCTGCAGTGGCTGCCAAGAGTGTGTCCCTCAGCAGAGCATCACTTTTGTTTCCAAGAATGTCCTTATTTGTTAATATCCATGGGAAAAATAAGTCTGTACAGATTCTTGAAGAGGGTTTCACCATTTCAGGGATGAGTTTAACCCCAAGTTTTTATTTCACACTGACAGCAGCCCCATTTCACAGGTCAGTCCCATGTTGTTTAAGTCTTCAGTGCGTTTCATCTACTTGCCTGGCATAGATTGACACATTTTTTCTACTGGTGGCACTGATTTTACAGATGTCTGAAAAAGAGGGAAACTGGTTCAGAAATAAATATTTCTGGTTTAGAGCCTCCGTGTGTGTGTATATAGTAGACTGTAGGATATAAGCCTCTGGGAAAACCCAGAGCCTTTAGGAAACAAAAGGTCTATAAGATCCCTCAAGTGAGTGGCTGGGGAGCAGCTGAGAGGAAAAAGGAATGAGCATCTTCCTACAAGACTGCAGCAGAAAATGAGCACCAAACAGTTTGAGTTATCAAATCCAGATTCCTGATACAGACTTGTGTCATGTGCTCTCTTTCTCTAACCAAGTGCCAAGATGCCAGTTTGTATTATAGAAAGCAGAAGAGGCAGCCACTGGACTGGCTACTTCAAGTGTAACATTTAAAATGCTGGAAGTGTTAAAAATGGTCTTTTGCATTGTATGTGATGTTACATTAGAGACCCAGTTCAAGGGAAGGGCTCAAAGGAGTCGTTGACAATTTCATGTCTTTTGAGGATGTGAAAGCTGCACAGACCACCGAGAGGTCAAGATGGAACATTTGATTATACCAAAACCACTGCCCTTCATCCCACAGGCAGAGTGTGCCAACACTTACAAGGCAAGTATTTCTTCATCCAGGGCACACTCACCTCATCCACGTCTGTCAGAATGTGCCAAAAGCCTGAAAAGCAGTGTGCCATGGTCATCAAAACATGACAGCAGCTCCAGGACTTGCTGGGAAGCACCTCCAGCACCAAAGAGGAAACTAAAACATCCGAAAACCCATTTGAGGACAAGAAGGGCCCCCTTTAATCACCAAGTCCTTCCCGTCACATTCCCCAGCAACCAAGTCATACAATCCCATTTCACAGGCTGAACAAGCCTCAGCTTCAAATGAACTGGAGCATTTGCCCCAGGGCCATTCCCAAATCTCTGTTGTCTGAGAGTCTCAAACTCCCTTCTGATATCCAGCCTGAATATATTCTCCATCAGTTCCCGTCTCTCTGTATTTGCAGCAGCACGGTCCATTAAAGCTCGGCAGCCTCAGCCCTCCCACAATCAGTCTCTGCACAACCAGCAGCCTTCAGCACACATCAAGCCAGGACAAATCATCCTGGCAGTGCCCATCTCTTCTCTGCATCCCTGCCTGAATTTAAAACTGTTCCTGTTCCCATTGGATGTCCCCAGTCTCAAACACAGGCATTGCCCTGAAGGAGCTCATGCAAAGATTTATCCCCAAAAGCAGAGAGTGGTGCAAGAATGAGATTGTGTCCTTCACTAGAGAGATGAACTTGGGGTGGACAGGTGTCCACAAAGCCTCCAGGTGCTGGGACAGTTACACCAGCCCAATGCAACATTGAAGATGTTCATCCTTTGCAGAGTATTTCCTCTGTATGCAGTGCTGGTAGTTTTGGGAATCTCTCTTAAGCTGGGCCTGGTGATGTCTGCTCTCATTGCAAATGTTTCAGAAATGAGTTTCATGAGCAGTCTGGATCTGGGTTGCTTGCCTGGTAATTGGGACACACCTTTTTTTTTTTTTTTTTTTTTTTTTCCCCACT
>VZUI01050386.1:0-36495 GCA_013401135.1 Cettia cetti
TAAAATAAAATAAAATAAAATAAAATAAAATAAAATAAAATAAAATAAAATAAAATAAAATAAAATAAATAGCCACAACCATCCCAGCTGCAAAATACACTGAAATCCTCCCAACACCCCAAATGTCTCCATCAACTTTGCAATGTCTGGCTTGTAAGACAAGGTAATTCATACCACACCAGGCAGCATTTTTTATGGACAGAGTTTCATTTTTGCTTTACACGTGACTTATCCAGCTCTGGTGCCTGACCCTGCAGGCCTTCGTGTGGGGACCAAGAGGCTGAACTGGCAGTGATGAGGATGATCAGGGATACAGACCTAAGCCCCCTCTCTCTGCCTTCTCACAGCACTTTGGTGCCACAGTCAACCACACTGCACTTGAACTATCATTTGGTTTAAGAGGGATGTGACTACAGCTGTGTGCCTTCTTCAGAGTCTGCACTGGTTTCACATCTTGAAAGTACTCTCCACAGCTCCATGAACTAAAAAACAGAGGTAGAAAGAGGCAGAAGAAAGAGGAAGAGATTGCCAGGCTGGTGACATGTGCCCAGGGACACCTGTCCCACAAAGCTCACTTAGACCTCAGCCTGACCACAGCATGGAGCCTCCATATTTCAGTTTCTCATGTATGAGGAAGAGAAAACTGTTCATCTTACAGAAACTCCTTTTTAGCCTCACCTTACATATATAATCACTGACTGTTCACACCACACTGTTCTCACACCAGTGTTTGCCCCTGCCCAAAGGACAGTTGGGCTGGGCAAGGATCCTGGGAGCCATCTGCACCCCGAGAAGCGAGGCTGGTTTCTAGCCCTCAGAGCATGCAGTTGGACTTGTTAAACAGCACAGGCAGCGCTATTGGAAGGAGAAGTTTCCATTAATTTGCAGGTGCTGGGGGGAAGGGGGGAAGGAGAAGCCAGGTGCTTTCTGGACGCTGCCCCCAGCAATCTCCCCCCGGTCCTTTCCCATTGTTCCAGAGCCGTCCCACGCGGCCCCGCCAAAGGGGATAACAGGCTCAGGAACAGGCTGAGTGACAGCAGACACCTTATAAAATGCCTGGCCGAGCGGGCCTGGCGCCTTGCTGCACGCAGCGCACATGCCCGCAGCCCAGCCAGGCCCAGCCCTGCACGCAGGTACCGAGGGGGGCTCACATCAAAGGCTCCAGTTTTGCAAGGCTCAGGACGCAGGAGGGCGTGAATTATAGACTTTGATGTCTGAGCAGCGGCAGAGAAATCGGCGTGAAGATCGTTTATAAATCGCTATTTATGGTCTCCTCTAAGTACCAGGCAGCCCCTTAAAGCAAGGGATCAGGTTTAACTGAGGGCCGCTGCAGAGAGCGGCTGCCGGCGGCTGGGCCAGGCCTCTGCGTGGGCAGGACGTATTTTAGATGCTCTCCGTCTAAAACAGCTGAATTCAACTCTGAGATATTCCCAGCTAACTTCCCCAGGTCTTTGCCAGTTTTGGGGAGCCCCAGTGAGGGAAGCTATTGGTGCCTGCACAGCAGGAGAGTCACTGCTCCTGGAGAAGCAGACCTGTACCACAGGGTGGTGGGGTTTAGCACTTGCATGGGGTTGATCCTGGTCCCTGCTAAGAGGAAAAGAGGCAAACTGGGAATATCAGCATACTGTCTCTGCTCCTAAGGGGCCTTCTGGGTTTGCCTTGCTGCTGACTCTGTGGCCTGATGTAGTTTGTAGCAACTCCCAAGCCTGGGTAGAGCTGCATGGCTTCTCTTGGCTAAGTGTATACTCTGGCTGCCATGTTCCTCTGGAAGCAAGGCTGGGACATCAACCAGACAGCTCCACAGCAGAGGAAAGGAGAGCATCCATGTCACTCCTGTCCATGGAGTGAGCAATTGGCACCTGGCTCTCCCTGAGGGAGGGACAAATGCATGCTGCTGCCTATGGCATATCTGAGTATGCTAATGTTAAGAGATATCTTAGAGATTAAAACCTTTGAATCCTGGGAATATAAACCATTCAGATTTCAATTCACTGATCTGGAACAGCCCTGTATCCCCTAGGTAGGACTCAACTACAGAAATAACTGCTTTTGGGTTCTTCTCCATCTCATCTGAGAACTAACAGCCTGGTTGGTTTACCCCCACGTGGTTTGCTTCCAGTTGCTGTGGTCAGAGGTCAATGGACAGCTGAACCTCAGGGGAGCTGCAGCACAGAGAATGCCTTGTCTGGGGCTGCAACACTCCTGGTGAACCCCACAAGACCCATCACCCCCAAATGTTCCCAAATGTATCAATGAGTCTACAGAGATGCCTGCGTTCTCCTTGCCTCTTTCGTCATCCCAGAAAAAAATACTTCACACAAGGAAGGACCATTACCTGGATACTGAGAAGCTCATCTGGTAATGCCATATGCTGTTCCTACACCTGAGCATCCCCTCCTAGCGCACACTTGTCCTCCCTACCCTGACACTATTTCTTTGCCTTCAGAGACTTTTGCAGTTCCCTCCACTGCAGCATATATTACAAATTTCTCTGCATAGCCTTCTTGTCCTCTTCAGCGTCACAAACTCAGACATTGCCTTAGGCCAGGTGTAACACCAGCCATTGCCCATTTTTTCCTGAAGGAATGCCATCCAAACTATAATCTTTGAGCTGATCTGATTTAGAATCCAGCAGCCCCCAGTCGCATTGTTTGGGGATACACAAGGATGCTGGCCCATGTACTCATTCCTGCTCAAACAGCACAAAATGCCATTGTAAACAAACCTGGATTTTCTCCCTATATTCAATTAAAGGTATATGTCTAGCATCTACACCAAACTTTTGAAATGCAGCTGCTCTATTTCGGAAGCTGAGACAGGCCATGCTGGATTTTTCAACAAGTTACAAGCCCAAAATCCAATTCTGGCCCCTCAAATCTGTGGACATTTTTGCAGGCTGACTGTTATATCCAGAACACACAGACAGACTTCCTCATTGTCCTTTCCTTGCCTTGCAGTCTCCAGCGTAGCAGCACTCAGCAGGCCTGGTTCTGCCCTTGCACATGCACATGTAAACTGTAGATAAGCACATATTTCTCCTTGCTCCAGCCACTCTCCAGGACTTATCTCAAGCAGGACAGGGAACCCTCCACCACAGTTCAATGTGATCCCTCTTCAGACACAGTCATTTTTATGTCCAGAAATATTTATATACTTTGCACAACTGTTGTTTGCAGATTCTCTCTTGGTGGCTTCCACACTTCGCGGCAGCCCCTGTTTGAAGTTGAACCAGATGGGAGCCTGGACCAAACATAAATAAACCAATCAAATCTGAGAAAACAAGCCCCCATTGCTCCTGCCTCCTCCTCAGACCAGTGTGAAGGTCTAGCCCGGGAGAGGGGGGCAGGCTGTGCTCTGATGCTCAGACTGCTTCCTCCGTCCACCCTTGAAGTCCCTTCCTCCGGGCAGAGTTTGGTATGTGCTGTTTGCAGGGGGCTTGTTTTTCTAACATGGTGAACACATGCTCTCTCCCGAGAATCATTTATTTTACATCAGAGATCCTGGGGCTCCTGACCCAGAGTTTTGCAAGATGGTTTTGTACTTTCCCTCACGAGGAAGGAAGACACATTCCTCCAGCCTGCACTGCAAGAATGGCAGGTCCCGGATGTGTCCTTCATAGACCAGGCTCTCCCTCATTTCCCTCCCAAGACAAAGGTTAAAATTGACACACTGAGGTCAGAGGATGCGCCGAGAGGCTCCACAAAGCTCTCCTCAAAGTAAGAAAATCCTGTTTCTTTTCCTGATTAAAAGCCTTCTTCTTGTGAGGCTCCAGCAGATCAGATGAACAAGGAAAGATGGACTGAAGAGACAGTGACCAAAGAGACATCTTAATAAATTATCCACTATTTTGATTGTTTCCCAACAATTCAGGCCTCAAAGGAAGGCACAAAAAAGCCTTGACGACATTTGTCTGCCACCAAGATCTCTTTAGAGCCACCAATAGCCAGTACAGTACTTGTAATAGCCCAAAGTCAGACCCACCTGCAGTCCCACCAGCAGACCTGGCTGCTGCTGTGCCTTGCAGAGGGTTGCTCTGCCCTCAGAACTGGCTGGGCTGCATTGCTGGAGTTGCTGCCTCGCAGGACCAAATGTACCATCCAGCCCCGGAGCACAAGACAGACAGTTCTCCTCGAGGGCCAGAGTCCTCTTAAGTCCCTGCTGCACACGGACTCCAGCACCCACCTTCCTTCCCTGGCAGGGAAAGTACGCCGAGGGAGAGCAACGGGGAGAGCAATGCATCTCTGCGAAACCCGATCCCTTAACACGCAGCTCCTCTGATGTGGGCAGCTTGTGCTTTACAGCATTAGAGGAGCAACATTTCATGGAAAATTCAATAAATACCCCTGTACAGCCAGACATCTGTAAACAAAGGCTTCCAAATTCAATCAGGCTGTGGGCTCAGAGCAGCATTTATAGGCTACAGCATGGAATATTATATAGGAAAGCTAAATGTAGGGGGAGGGAGCAGATTCCTGGAATATGAAAGATCTTTTAGCTCTCTGTTACCCCAATGAAGAGTAACTATGTCTGTGCAGTACCACTATGCCCCTTCTTGACTGGCTAGAGCAGCCTTGTCATTTGCAGTCTGCCAGATGCCATGTCAATCTGTACTGGGCTCTCACCTAGCAAAAACATTGCAGTAGAAACCACAGCAAGACAAGCAGGGAAACGCTGATGACTTCAGCAACTACTGGCCACACTGTTTGCTGAAGTCCATTCCTGCTGCCAGCCATACCAGGAGGGTGACCTTTGAGATGTAGGTCAGAAGATGGCTCTGAAATACCAAGCCCTGATCCAGGAGTAAATGCTTCTAGAAGCTGGAAGTAATTACACAGCCAATGCTCAACTCACAGTGGGGTTTTGGAGAGGAGAACAGTGTCTTGTTTGTCCTTTGGGGCTTTCCTGGGTCATGCCATCCTCCAGCAGGTTGACTGGACCTGTCTATCTTATCTCCTATTTTATCACAGCCTCATTTCACATTTGTATAAAACCAGATAAACTGGGCAAAGTGAAATGAGAATGTCCAGTCAAGGTTTTGCTGAGCTCCATGGCAACTCACTGGATGGAGCAGCAGTGCTGTGACCCTCAGCCATCCACACCAGATGACTACTGGCATTGGTACAGAAGATTTGCTCCCAGAGTTTAGCAATACCAGATCTCTAACACACAACTGAGCACTGCTGGGCATGTTTGTGTACACTTGTGCAGAGATACACATCCACCCACAAGCCCCTACAGAATCCCTGTAGAAATCCCTCTTCTCTCTTTGGCCAAGGTTTTTTCTGTGGATCCTCACCCTCCATCACAGTAACTGTAAAGGCCTCCAGCACATGCAAATGATGCTGAACAGCATGTGACACGAGTCCCTGATAATGCTGGCCACTCTGATGAGGTTTTTCCAAGCCTAGGACCAAAGATCTTCACAGTCAGGAGGTCAAAACACTGTCCTTCCTATGTTAACCTGTTTTTCCATGCATCACCTGAAGGTGAATACCTGCAGGTGATTTTTGTCCAGGCTACAAGTAACTATCATTTCAGACACACCCCAAATTGTTCATTACCATCCAGTGGCTACACCACCTTGCAGGCTCTGGACTCAGCATCCCCAGAAGTGCTGGTGTCCCATCTGCCGGCTGCTCCAAGCTGCACCTGCATGGCCAGGGGTCTCAATTTCTCCAAGTTAGACTTTGCAGATCCTTGCAAAGGGCAAGCCACCAGCTCATAGAAAGTTGTTCAAGTCCTGCTGTGCTTCTGCAGCCCTTCAGGCACCTCAGGGGTGGTTACAATGGCAGGGACAGCTGTGGTCCTCTGTGGAAGATGGCTATCAAAGAACACCTTTGTTCAGCGGGAGCTTCATCTGGATGACCAACTTGAACCCTCTGGCAGCACCCACGGAGGTTATCAGCCGATATTTAGGGCAGGCCAAATCAGGCATTTGTCTCCTCCTTCCCCTTGAGTGCACTTTTCCTTACAGCTCAATCAGGCTTTACGAACACACTGCCATACACAGAGGCCAGTATATATAATAAATAGAGCCTAGCTCTGAGGGCAGCAGCAGTACACTATTGCCCAGGAGACAGGAAGGTTAGTGGGATTGTGATCTAAAACCTGAGGCTGGCAGCTTTATGCTCCCCTGGGAGAGATTTCCACAGCTACTGTGAGGAAAACAATCACTGTTTTGGTTATTACACTTCATTTATTGGTTTGTTCAAAGATCACAGCCAGGTAGGCCTTAAATTCAGGGATGCTTGGAGCATGGGTCTCCAGCCTCACTCTGTGTGGGGCACCCCAGGGTGCTCCCCTAGCTTCCCCTTCCCTACCCCACGACAGCTCCATCCTCCATGCCTCTGTAAGATCCCTACACCATGACCAGGCAAAGCACAGGAGGGGAGCTGTCCCAAGGAACATGTTATGCATTGGGACAGATCTACATGCAAAGCCTCTTACTGATGTCAACACAAGAGGAAGCAACACCTGTGCTCTGAGGGAACCATCCAGCACATACCCTGTTGGGAGCATATTCACTTCCCAGGAAGCATCTTTCATGTTGTTTGAGAAAACAGGAGAAATTACTGTCTGGAATGGACACATCCACACCTGTATCTTGGAGGACAGAGAGCAGGATGTGAAACTTGCTGCTCCTCAATTGAGCATTGGTGCTCATGGAACTACTGTTGGACATCAACAAATTTACCTATTTGGGTCATACAACAGAGACTTTGAAGCTCTGGGAAGAGAAGTGCGTCCATGCAATGAAGAGATCTGCAGAACAAGCCATGGGCACCCCTTTGCATGGTGGTAAGCACAGGCAGGAAGGAGCAGTGCAGTGACCACCTGAGCTGCTTTGGTCATGCAGATCCCCAAGCACATCCAATCAGCTACTGTCCCTCCAAGATGCATTGAAGAGCACTGGGTGATGGCCGGGGTTGAGGAAATGTGGGGCACTTCCCCCACTGCTCCTCAGCCAGCTGCCCTGGAAATGTTTCTATAAACTCCTATTAATTAGTTGACACTTGGACTGTGCAAACAGGCTGCCCCCTCCCTGTTCCCCCCCAGGAGGCAGTGCTGGAGCAGGCCAGTGTGGGGGCCAAGGCACATTCTTCCAGTTAATATTTCAGCCCACAGTTGCCAAGGGATCGGGGCTGGCGTTTCCCCCCCTCCTCCCCCTTCCACCTCCCAAAGCGCCATTGGTGAGCGGATAGCCAGGTTATTGCCTCCCCCTCCCTTTGCAAGCAGATGTATGGGAGCCAGAGGAGGAGATTGATGGGGTTTATAGAGTCTCCCTCCTGACCACCCACCATGGCTCCAGCTCCCTTGGGCCTGTCCACACCACAGTCACAGCAATGACTCCACTGGTGTCCACTGCACAGAAAAAAAACATCCTGGCTACTTCTGCTGGGTAGCCTGGGTCACGTTTGCTGCTTTAGATGACTTTCTCTGGGTCTCAGACACATCAGCTAGGATGGATGAGAGCTTGCAGTTCTTCTCCAGCTACATCCATGCAGTGAAGGGAACTCAGTAAAGACTGAATATGAGTGATATCAAGTCCCTAACTGCTCCTGGCTTTCACAGGTGGCACAGAGCAGGCTCCAGCTCTCCCAAAGACTTCAGCAAGTCAACTCACTGCAAAGAGTGACCCTACAGAAAGGGCTGCAGAGCAACTCTGGACAGAATAGTGTTTGGACATGGAGCCCCTCCAAAGAGCTGCAGCTGTCCCTCCTGGAGGCACCAAGGTCGTTGGCAGGTCCTGGGAGGCACAAGGGTGGGAATAAAAATCATGGAGCAGGCTAGGTCCAAGGTGCCCACATGCTGTAAAGCATAAGGAGGGGCCCATGGACCCCATCAATGGCCATGCAGTGCAGCAGCCATTCAAAGAGAAGGGAGGCTGAGTTTGGTGGAAATGCCTGAGGAGAAGCCTCAAAAAAACCCCACAGCTCAAAAAAGTGCCAAGGATGGCATTTGGTGTGACAAGCATCATTGCCACGAGTGGCACACTCAGCCAGGGGCACCATTTCAGCAGAGGCTTTCAGGAAGGACCATCTTGGAGACAAAGTCAGCTGCCATTGGATCCCACAATTTCCAAATTAAACCAACCACTCCGTGCCACTCGTGAAAAGAAGAAACAAATCAGGCTAACTAAATGTGTTGGTAACATTTGGGCCATTTCCTGTAAGTTTAACACATTTTCTATTAAGCCCACGACAAATGGCAAGGGCTCCAGGCACAGCCATAAAGGCTCCCTCCTGCTGTAAGCTGAAGGGGCTGAAGGCAGGGAGGGGAAGGTGAGCTGGCTGAACAGGCAGATGGGAGGTGAGCAAGTAATTCACAGCAGATCCACGATTTGATTAATTTGCCTGCTTTTCCTGCTGGAGAATTCCGGGTTTTATTGGCCGTTAAAAGGCACTGTGCTGCCTGATTTCGGAATGGGGCTGCGCCAGAGGGGGGACATGAGACGGGGGCTGGCTGCAGGGACCTGTCGTGGTGTGAATCAGGTGCACAAGTTTAAGGTGGGTGTTTTGGGGATAGGGATTCCCTTCTGGAGGACGTGTTTTCTAGAGACTTGTCCTGGGGCTCTGGCTTGGTGGGGAAGGGAGGTGGCTGACTTGGGACAAAGCCTCTCCACAAAGCAATGAGACCCTTACTCGGCCAATTTCTCCCTCCCCTCCTTCAGCTGCCCTCCCTCATCCCTCCTCCTCACACCAAGCTGCTGGGATCAGCCCCTGCAGGAAAAAAAATGCTCAATTTGTCATGTCATGTCCAGCTGTTAACCTCCCGTTGCCGAGCCATAGGAAAGACTTGCTTTCTTCTATTTATTTATTTGCCACCCGGACAACGGATGGCCCCAGGCCTGCTGAGCTCTTCATAATAATGCCACCAACAATCCCCCCTCCCTGTGCCTCCCCCAGCCAGCAGCACCAGCTGAGGAGCTGCAGGTGTCAGCGGGCATTAACCAGTGCAGGGATCCCAGCTCCCTTGAAAGCCTTGGACACCATGAAGAAGGCAACTGTCAAGGGCTGTGGCCAAGGCTGGGAGGACCCCTTGACTGGGAGGATGCCCGGACTGGGCTCTTGTGAAAAGACCCACAACAAAGAGGGAGAGGAGGGAAAGGCCAAATGATAATCATCGCTCCGGAAAGTTTATCCTGCCACTTTGGGGATGCTGGGACAGGGAAGAACAGATCTGTCCAGCCACACAGACAGTTCCTGGGGGGACCAAGGCCTGGCATAGTCACTGTGGCCCTGGAGACACTTAGCAACTGAGTGGAGGGGATGGCAGCTTGGAGGCTGGCTTTTAACCCCTGCCAGGGTTCTCCTACAGGTCACAGTTCAGGGTGGTAATTTGGCAGAGTTGAGGCCAGGAAAATTGCTCCAGTGGCCAGGATGTGTCCCAGAGAGGAAAAGCATCAGCCCCTCTTCAGCCTCCAACTGAGGCCATGGTGAAGGAGCATTCTGTGTGAGGCTGGGAGCCAATGGCTCTGACTGGGAAGTCATAGGGCTGTTCCTCCTAGTTAGCAGAGCTTAGGGTATGGACACTCCACCTAGGGACACTTGCAAAGCCTGGGGGAAGCTCCACATCTACTCACCACCTCTGGTCACAGATATGATGCAAAGGGTCTGCCATTCCCACAGGAACTATGATGCCTCCCACCCACCACCTCTGGTCACGGATGGGAGGAGAGGACCAGCCACCTCTCACGGACCCAGGACACTGTCCACTCCTGGCCTCATCAGTGGCAGCTGCCAGGGCTGTGAACACATCGGTGGCAACCGGTTGGGTGTGCATTTGCTGGTCTGACAATAAAGCAGCTCTCGGGTTACTGGGAAGGTATCGGCGCCGAGCAGCCGAGGAGCGAGAGCACGCGGGCTGTAACTCCTTCCTGTCTGCCCGGCTGTCTGTCCGGCCTTCCTCCCCCTGTCAATGTCACTTTATTTGCTGCTGGGGTGGCGATAGGATCACTATTAAAAGCACAAGTAGTAGGCATTAAAATGCATTTCGGTTAGTCCGGGATAATAAAGGCGCGTGAGGGGAAGGGGGGAGGTGAAAAGAAGGAAGTTTTAACTCGCTAATAAAAATCAAATGCAGGCAGTTTGCAGGAGCGAGCAGCTCGGCGCTTTGCCTTGCTCTTGTTAAGGGCCCGCTGCCATAAATAACTTCCCTCAGCGAAAGCAAAGGAGAGCCAGGGAGCGAAGACGCAACAACACAAAATTTTTCATTTTTCTCCATAAATCATTTCAGCGTGTGATAATATTTGTTTTTTCTAATGAGTCTCCTGTGATCCATTCCGGGAGCTAACATCAGGGCCTGTCAGGGCATGATGTGTGGGGCACTTCAGCGCTTTACAAAAACTGCCGCCTCTACAGATCCTCCCCTGCCCTTCGCTTATGCTCAGTACAAATGTGGCCAATTTTTTTTTTTTCTCTGGGATTTCAGGCTCTCTCTCCTTTTGCACAAAGTTCTTCAGCATTAAGCCCTGAGAAGACATCTCCCAGAAAGCAAACCATTCATCTAGTTTTCTCTTTCTCTTTGTCCTCCAGAACAGCAAACATCCAGGATGGTCAGCTCCCAGGATGAGAAAAAACCCCATGCAAATGGGAACAAACCAAAGTGAATCCTGGCAGCAATCCCCAAAAAGGCAGCTCCCCGGAGACAGCTTAACACCTGATGTCTGCCACACTTGCCCTGCCCCATGGGCAGCCCAGCACAGAGCCTGGTACAGATCCAGGTCTCTGTGCCCCCACCCTAGGCCCAACATCTGACTATACCACACCTTCATGAAGTCCTAGGCACCTGCAGAAGCACTATAGTGACTGCAGGAGGTTCCATTTTCACAGAGCACGTATGTCTGCTCATACATCTTCTTTTAGTCAAAGACCAAGAGCTTCACAGCCAGGGTTTCCTCAGGGAATTCTCTGGGCAAAAACCCGCTTGTTTCTGAAATGGAACCCAACACACTTGTGGAAGTGACTGCATGGCACAAGGGTCCAGTAAGTAGGGATGAGGTTTCACTGAGACTCTTTCCATTCCTTCCCCCTGCCAGCTCCTCAATACCCATTGCTTCAACCCCCAAGGAAGTGAGACACCCGATCTCAGACCTGAAGAGAGCATTTTGTGTCAGGGGTGGGAAAGATACTGTGTGCATTCACACCCAGGTGACCACACTGGCATCAGCCCTGGTTATGACAACCAGAAATTATAACTAATAGCTCAACAGAGTGCTGGACACCCAAGCTAGTAGATTCAGCTCCTACCTATGGGCAGGAGTTCAGCCCCATGGAACCATGTTCAATCTCCCAGCACAGCGCCCATGGATCATGGAGACTGCCTTCAGTCTGTGCCTCAGTGACATGAGTCATGCTGGTAGCAGAGACAGAAGATGCTGCTGGTGCCTTTCAGTCTAATTTAAATGGAAGGCACTTATATTCAGGGAGGTCTGTCCATCACAAGATATATGGTTGGAGACCACCTCAGTGAGAAATAAAGTGAAAAAGAGAAAGTGGTGCACCAAGAATGGTGTAGAGAAAACAAAAAGGGAGAGGAGCCCAGGAGCATACTTCAGCTGAGATCTATTGCTCAGTAGCCTGGAAATCACCAATGACTATAAAGATGCTCAGCTCTGAGCATCACACATCAAGAGCAGTTAACACACCATAATCCTGTGCTCAAGAAAGCAAGAGATCCCTGCAGGCCTGGCAACTGAGGCCAACCCTTGCTCCTCCGCAGCATGATGCAGGTGAAAAAGAGCTCATTCTGGCTCACTCAGATCCTTCTTCTTGCTCCTGCAATCATCACCATGACTGCCAGAGCCAAGGCTTCTCTTAGCATCACCATCATCAGGGTTGTTATTATTATTATTAACATCATTGTTATGGTGTTTCCAGAGAAGGCTCTTAACTCTGGTCATTGGGATAAAGGCAAGCTGGTGGCATCTTCAGGGAGTCATAATGGTGCGGGGCCCGGCTCAGTGTGTGTTTACTCTCTGACAATGTATGTGAGAGAGAAAAAGAGAGAGAGGTAGTGAGATAAACACTGTCATGGGCCGCTTCCATCATCTACTCACAAGAGCATAATAAAGCCCTTGTAATATACTAGAACTTGTGTGGTCCCGGGGTCTAATTTGCATACTAATTACTCAGTGCAAATGGGAACGAGGGGTAGGGGGAGGGCACGCGGGTGAGGGGGACTGGACTATTTGCTCTGCCGTTTCATATCATGCTAACAAGCTAATCCGGCGTGCAGTTAGCTCCTGATATATAACTGCTCATTAGTATTATAATAAAGTACATGAAACAACCATAAAACGTTATATACTGCACAAGTGTTGTTTTCTTGCCAATTATCTGCGGGCGGATTTATCACCGCAGTTGTTGCAAATTCCCCTTGGTGAGGTTTGGGTCGAATAAAGAAAGGTGTTGGTGTGAGGGGGGAGTGGGGGGGCTGCTTTCAAGGGGGAAAACATGTGTTTTCTTAAGTAGCACTTACCGATGCGCCATTTCATATGAGGGGGGGGGGGGGGGGGGGGAATGCTGCATCCTTAGGAGGCTGAGACAGGAAGGGAGCCCAGGGCTCCACATTCAAATCAAACAAACTTCTATCTGTTAGGGAAATGGGCCCAGAGCCCTAAGAATGAACTTCAACCCAGCAGAAACCAGCCGAGGACAGGGCAATATCTTTTTCCTACTGCCTTCTTCTAAAGTAGAAGGACCAAGACCAGAGAAAAGTAGCTCCATTTGATGCGGAAAGGGCTCACCTAGCACATTTGCCAGCAATGAGGCAAATTCCTCAGAGGAGCCAAATTCATCCCAGAATCCCTGCCCAAATCCTTCTGCATCTTCTCTTCCCCATTACAGCACCAGCAGTCTGCAAGAATCGACAAACCACATCTCCCAGCCCCTCTCCAGACCGTGCACTGCTGCCTGCCCTATGGCTGATGTTTCTGCCCTTCCAGCCCATACCACTGCCCCAAAACTGCTTCACGGCACAGGGCTGCTGAGCAGCTCTATATGGCACTGAAAGTCATGGAAATCCTGTGATTCACTGCTTTACCTGGTTGGTCAGAGGACAGCATCCCCTGCCCTCCCACAGGCACAGGGGCAGTTACAAAACCTGACAGATTTAAGCGGAGCACAGAGATTTACAGCCCTTGGTCTGTGGCCCCCGGGGGTCCATGGATTATTTCTCAGCTACCCAGGAATGCTGAACAAGAAAAGCGAACTGAGGATCAAATAGTGCTCTGCATGTGGGCTCTACACCTTCGCTGGAAACCCCCGGGGCACCAAAAATGGGAAGAGGCTGAAAGCTGTTGGGAGGATGTAAATGGCAGAGCACCCGCAGAGGAAGGGGGCTGCACGGGGCTGCCAGGAAAACCTGCTGCACTCACCAGACGACACAGGGCACGGAATGCTAATCCCTGTTTCAGCCCGGGAGGGATGGGTGGCATGGCTGCAGCCATCACAGGGCACGTGCAGGAGCATGGACTCAGGGTCCTTCACTTATGCTGTCTTAAAATATCTCTGACAAGACCATGGACCCTTCCTGCCCCAGACAAGACAGGCTCCCTGCCCTTGAGAGCTGCATGTTCTCCTAACTTAATAGGTGCTGGCAGAGCCTGCTGAACACGATGGGCACTTCATCCATGCCTATGCACAACCAGCCCCCCATGCTCAGCTCTTTTCAGAGATGCTCTGTGCTCCCCAAACCTACTGCTTTGCATCTTTCCAGAACACCAGCGTTGCAGATAGGCCCACATGAGTGTGCAACAGGTACTTTTAAAGCTTCTACCAACCTCAGCATCTCACTATGTCCTCACAGTGAAATACCTCTGCAACAGGAACCCCCCCAGCTACCCCTCCTGCTGACACTGCCTCCCTAACAAAGAGTTGTGACCGTGCTTGCACACCCCCTGTGCTGGCACGCTCTGACCCAGATGTGCACTGCCTGGTGTACATAAGGTTATGTTTCCAAACACTTACACAAGGCAATAGGAAGACAGACATTCTCTTCTGTGGCATAAATCCCACCCATTTTCCCTCTTACAAACGGGTTACAAATGCAGCCCCCCATGGGTATTTCACACAGAGCCATTCTTCCTCCCTTACACACACACACACACACACACACACACACACACACACACACACACACACACACACACACACACACACACGCCCCCCTGCTGTGAAGCATTTGCTTATTTATGGCTTGTTTTTGTCAAGCGGGGGCAGGACTGACAGCTCTCAGTGGTGGGGCTCTGTCTGTCTAACTCCGTAATAAGACACATGATATCCATTCTGCTGCCAGCGGGGAGTGAATCACGCCAACCCTGTCACCCCGCTTCGCCTTGGCGAACTCCACAGCTTGTTAGCATCACAATATTGGGAGCAAAATGTGACCTAGCGCTGCCATGCCCCCTCCTCCCTCGGTCTGAAAAGAGAGGGGGGAACACACACGCTCACATCTCGACACCAAGGAAATGCACAAACCCCCCACAAGGCTTTAAAAGGACTTAAAACCATTTTAATAAACTGATCGTAGAGGAAACACCTCCCCTTGGGAAAGGGTCACTGAGCGGATGCCAACACTGTCTCTGTCCTGCTTCAGCCTACCCCAAAGCTACTCTGGGGCATCCAGGAAGGTGTCTCCCCCATCCTCTCTCCTGCGGCTGGCAAGCAGGCTGTGGAACGAGCATCCCGGCTGATCAGGGTGAAGGAGGGCTGCTGAGACCCATTTCCAACTCCAGCATCCCAGGCTGGGCCAGGAGGAGTCACCACAGAAACACGGAAGGACCCCAAACTCCCTCCCCAAACCCCTTCAGCCATGGGGAGGGGAACTCCTACTTACAGCTTGTTCCCAGGAGATAAATAGACCTCAGAAAAAAGATTGCTACATCCTTTCAATAAAGATTTTTTCCTCTTTCCCAGACAGCTTGTGAAATGTTTTAAAAGCTTCTCACATTTCCAGTGAAACCCACAGAGAAGAATTTTGCTTGTTATCAGCCCTAGAAGACCCTGATAGACGGATGATATTTTTCCCCCTCCTTTCCCTCTCTCAGACTCTCTTTTTTTACAAGCTGAAAAGAGAGTCACAGTGTGTTTTATAACCGGCTCTCTGCATTTCAAAAGCTCAACGAGAGCTCTCTGCGAACCCTGATAAGCCCAGGGCTCTTAGTGTCTTAAATACCTTTGACAAGCTATACATTACAACGCTAATAATTTGCCAAATTTGCGCCCATAATATGATATCTGTAAAACGTCAAGGGTGGTAATGCGATTAGCGGCCTCAAATGAAATATCGAACATTCAGCGTTTAGGCCCTGAATAGGGGAGAAAGGAAAGGAAATCAATTTCAAAAGCAGGAGGGAAAGAAGCGATAAGCGTGTAATAAAAAGGGAGAGGGGAGCATGGACAGGCCAGGAGAAAGAGCATCTTGTTTTTCATTCTTCCTTTTTTAAGGCATTCAAACCTTAAAACAAAAAAAAATTAAAAAAAAAAGAGGGGTGAAAAAAGTACAAACAAACATCTCTGAATTAAGCGGGTTGCAACTCTGCAAAATAACATTTGGCCACTCTAACAACCCCAGGGTTTGGTGGATGGTGAAGGTGGGGGAAGGATTTGCTGCTTGCTCTCTGATCCCCCCTATCCAACTCCCCGCCCCAAACAGTTCGGGTCCATAAAACACAGGATGTGAAATTACAAGTAGTCTGAGGGTGGGCTGCCCCCTCCTCTCTCCCCCACTCAAGGTGGTGGAATCATAATGTACTAATTATCTGAGACCACTCTGAGTAGAAAAGAAACTGTCACATACCAGGCTGTAGACTAAATAACAAACATCCCACACCTGCGGCTTTATGAGTGCTTGCTGCGCAAGGCAGCCAGAGGGAGGGAATTCCCTGCTCCCCACTGGCATGGCGGACAGGCTCCTGCCAGGATGGGATACCGGATGCTGCAACCTGGGGCTAAGAAGGGTCCGACCCTGCAAGTGAGCTAAATGCACACGTGAAGCTTATTTATAGTTCTGTCCTGGCTTTGCATTTGGTTTGGCATGAAAACAAACCTTCTGCCAGGGTCTGGTAGGGAAAGAGGAGAACCTGCCAAAGGAAGGGGTTCTCACCAGGGGCAGGAGGCATGGAAGAAACAAACAGTCAACAGAGCAGGTTGTTCCAGAAACAGATCTGGACACTGTCAAGACAGCAAAGGTGGGAACAGACTGCAGCAGACTCTCAAACCAGTGCAATCAAGGAGAAAGTCCATGGAAGCACGGCAGAAGGCACCGGCCTCTCTGTCCTTCACCACAGCTGGAACCTGAAGAACATTCTGTCTGCACACAAAATGACTTGTGGGTACTCAACCATGGCACTCTGTTCTCTGGGGTTGAGAGAGACTCGAGCAGTGAGACAGGGTCAGCCCACTGCAGCCTCACACACCTGGCAAGCTCAGCAGCATCCTCAGAGGCTGTAGGAGAGCTGGGATGCACACTTTGTGCAGCTCCATTATCCTTGGCTCCTCTTGGGCTTCAGCTTCTGTGCCATGGCTGACCAGAGGAAGGCAGAGTCCTGGCCCCCATGTGCACATACCAACAGAAACTACACTGAGGCCCACCAAAACCCTCCCAAGGAGGAATAATGATGGAACTTCGACAGTAGAAAAGCCACAGGAGCACCACTGGACAAGTGAGAAGCAGGCAACTTCCAGTCAAAGGAACTTTACCTTAGGTTTAGCCATTCAGCCAGGGGATTTCAGCTGAAGTCTATTAGTGAGTAGCACAAGGGCTGGAGGGGAATAACCTCAAACTGTCAACTGCAGAGCACTTAGACTTGCTGGAGTGCTGAGCTCTGCTCACCATTGCAGGCAAGGTGCTGGATTAAACAGATCCCTAATTTGCTTCCCAGCAGGACAAGTCCCACAGCAATTCTCCTTTCTGAGAAGAGCTGAAAATGGCCTCAGGGCAGGCCCGGCCAGCTGCTGCGCTGACAGGATCTCCTGGATTTCTACAGGCTATGTGGAGAGTGCAAGGTCCAAAACAGGGCCTTTTCTGAATGGAAATCTGTGGAAGTCTGGCAGGGACAAGGGGAACAAGAGGCATCACCCCCTCTCAGCTGCACAGTAAGAAGGGCTGTGAGACCACAGGGCCATGTTTGGGTGTGCTTGGTCCCATATGAATTCCAGAAGGCAAGCGTGGTGCTGGTGTCTTGGGGCTTGGCCAGCCCTCCTGTAAGCAATGACACATAGAAAACATCCTCACTGGAAATTCAGCTCCCAGGCAG
Organism: Cettia cetti; assembly: GCA_013401135.1. Classification (NCBI taxonomy): domain Eukaryota; kingdom Metazoa; phylum Chordata; class Aves; order Passeriformes; family Sylviidae; genus Cettia; species Cettia cetti. Next base: position 17,261 of record VZUI01050386.1, read on the forward strand.
TGGAACAGCGAAGATTGTTGCTCCAGGTCAGGGTGCTGCCCTCCTCCCTCCCAATACAAGCAGCAGATCCATGCTCAGACTTAAGCTCCTGGGTCTGCATCCACCTCCTAGCTTAGCCAGCACCTCTGAACCTTCTGTATGCAGGGAGAATTAACACTGGTCCAGCACCGGTGATGGGTACAGCAGAGCCAGAACAAACACCTGGATGGCCACCAGCAGCACACCTTACTGCAACCTGCAAATCCCCCAGACCCTTCCTGAAGGCACTAGGGTCTCCAGGTGGCCCTGCCTGGGGCAGTTGGAGGGCGGAAGGTGCTGGTCCCCTGTGGGAATGAGAAAACACACCGGTGTGGGGGCAGAGCACGTGCCCCTCGGCCAAGCATGGAATGGCCATTACAGGACCACTTCTTGCGGCATCACGAGTCATTAAAGCCAAGAGTGCTTGGGGAATCATCAGCACCAGCCAAACTACTTCCCCAGATGTGGCTCATTCTCAGGATGTGGGAGCCCCCATGGACACCCACCTCCGATCCCAGCTCCTCCAGACAAAACATTCCCAGCGTTGGAGTCTCCACCCAGCACCCCACTCGAAGGAGCTTTCTAGGCCATTTAGCAGGAGGCACTGTTTTGTTTTGAACAGATGTTGCCTTCCCCCTGCCCCCAAGGTCCCCAGCAGCTCTGCAGCCTTTGAGCTGGGAAGGCAAACGAGTTTTGCACACTTGTTTAAGGTCAGTCAGGTGCGTGTGCACAGGCACACACATTCTCACACACGAGCTCAACAGTGGGGTGGGCAGAGAGATACCCCAGACTAAGGCAAAGCAAGCACTGGGGACAGTTACAGCTATGCTCAGCCTTTAGTGTTAAAAGCACTGTTCTTCCCCACAACCCTAAAGCAGTACAGGTGCTGGGACTTTGCATTGCCATCTCTCAACAGGAGTTAAGCAAATTCTCTGTCCTCTCTGGTAGATGTGGGGAGCTGAGACAGCTGCAGGAGTTGGGCAAAGGTAAAACCTTCTCCAGGCCGACCACAGCAGTGGGTGATCTATGTGGACTTGGTGGGTCAGCACAGAGCTTCTGTATCATGACTGTCATCTGACTTCAATGAAGAACAGACAACTGCTCACAGCTTAGAGGACAGATGCAATTATTTATTCCCAAAACATCACACCAGATTGGGCCACCTGAGGCCTGCAAATTCACCAAGTGCCCAGTGAACCCAGGTTACTCTCTGGGACCGTGGCACACCACATCCAACCCAGCTATAAAGGGAATGGTGCTTGCTGAGATTAGTTTTTTCTCTGCTCAATCTGGTCCAAATAACTATTGATCCCTTAACATGGCAGTGTAGCAACAGCCCTAAGGCATTTTTACTGAGACCCCATTTTAAGCTCCTTGTCTCTTTCAAACTGTACTACTGCAAAACTACTTGTTTCATTTTGGTCAGAATGAAGGCAAGACATATGTACAAGTGCCCTTTGGCCATTCCCATGGGATAAATGTACCTGCTGTGCATCTAGGCTGCTCCCTGGGGTCAGTCCTTGAAGAATATTGTCCCAGCTTCTACTGGGTGATGGACATGGTAAGCCTTGAGATGATTTATTACATACACTTAGAGGTCCTAAACACAGGAAAGTGAAAGAATCGGGACCTTTTCAACAAACAAACCAGCATGCAGACCAGCATCCCAACTGAACATCTTTTATTCATGAGACCAGCAGCCCTTTGTGCTAAATCCAACTTAAAGACAGAGTCATTTGACACTCAATGGCCTCTAGAAACATCTCAGTATCTTCTAGAACAGCTTTGTGATTCAAATTGCAGTGATGCACTTTGTCACTGAGCTGGCACAACCACGTGTGCTGCACTCATTTCTTGAAGGTGTCTGCAGGGTCTTGTACAAGTTTGAGTCTCTGTCCCAAGCAGAGAATATGAAATTTCACAGAAACACACAAATGCTTTTGGTGCCACACTTCCAAGCTTCTGTTTGCAGTCACAGCTCTGGTCCTATGGCCTCTTTCTGGCTAAGTGTGCAATCCCCTGGTATAGAGTCTTTCATCAGCACACACTATTCCTTTGCTGTTCCAAGGGAAAAGCTGACTGAGATGTGTTGAGCAAGAAAATGTGCATGGAAGTTGCAACAGCAGGGAAGACCTGGATGATGTTTGGGGACATCAACTTGGAACATGGTAGAGTACATCAAGCTGGACTTCAGTTTGCACTATGAATGGCAACAAAAATCACAGTTTGGACAAACATTTCACTTTGGCTGGTGCTGACATGGCCGTGTTGGAGAAAGGACATTGTCCCCAAGTATCACAGTCCTGGAGAGAGGAAGAGATGACCTGGACTGAAGCAACAAGAGATCCTAGGAGATGATCAAGGAGCTGCCTAGGGCTGGGAAAACATGGCTACATTCTGGGAAGGAGGTTCAAAGGGTCTGAGGCTGGGTGAGATATTGTGGACCTCTGCTCTCTGCATATCAGAGTAAACATTAAAGGAAGCACAGTGAGCCAAGGGCTAAGAGAACTGCAGAGCAGCCTCTGGACACAGGACTGCCCTTCCCTTGATGTACATTGTTTTTCACTGTACATTCTTTTCACATCTATCCTTCTTGCTGGATTTTTATCCTTTTCACTGTCCTCTGCTTGTGCAGGCTCTTACAAGAGAGTGAGGCTTTTAGGGGCTCTTCAAGCCCTTTGAAGTGGAGGCAGAGAAAGGTAGAAGGGATCTCACTCCATGGTGTGGAAGGCAACAAGAAAGACACCCCTGCTCATAGCCCCTTTTTTCTGCTCTGGCATCTGTGCCTCACTGTGCTCCCTGCTTTCTGTGCCACCAGCCTTGGCATGGCCGAGCTGCAGAGAAATCTCAGTGGGTCCCCACATCCCACTCCTCCTGAAGGAGACTACACTTGTGCTGGCTTTCAGCATCTGACCCAGAGCTTTAAAAACCTGGGCGCCGTGCAGAGGGCTCTGTTGTTCAGGGACCCGCATTCTGACTTTGATTAAGTGATGGACATGAAAACATACAGACACACAAACACAGTGCAAGGCAATGTCCCCAGAGGAATGGGAAAAAAGGAGAGATAAAAACCAAACAGCCGTTTTCACCCCCCAAACCGTATAATTTTGTGTAAATTTTTACTTTAAACATCTCTTTTTTTCCTGAGCTGTGATATAGGCCCTGTCAAAACCAGGGCCAATTACTGCCATTAGGTTCCCATTATGTCACTGCTTCTCCCCCCATTATGAAGGTCTTCGGCACACAGAGCTATAATCTTCACTCACTCTCGCTCCATCACTCCCAGAAGGAACAAAATTGTTTAAAAAAAAATAAAGCCTTTATTTTGCCCCTGTCAACTCTGAAAAGGAAGGAAGGGAAAAAGAGAAAGAAACTGGTAAAGTTTTTAACTGTGAGGTTGCCAAAAGAACCAAGAGAAAGCGTTCAGCACAGCCAAGGCGTATGAATCGGGGGCTGGCAGGAGTGCTCTACAGGATCACCCACAAGTCAGTCTCCTTAACCCTCACAGGGGAGATATTTTCTTCCCTTCACCTCTGCCAAAGCAGACCTGTGGTGAGCCTGACACTGCCCCTGGGAATGGAGAACACAAAGAATGACTGTTGAGAGCAGCACACAAGAAGAAATTCATGTTCCACATCACACTCCCCACGCCATAGGCTACCGCAATTTGCTGCCAGAGCAGTCACCCCATTTGCTTCCCACTATCAACCAGCCTCTTCACCCAAAGTGCTGGCATTGAGCCTGGAAGTGATCTGAGAACATCCTCAGAGGTACATGGACCTGACATCTGCTGCCATCAAGGCAGAGCCTGCAGAATCATGCCCAAGAAAGATGACTAGCTGAGGAGAGTTGAGGTGACCATGCTCTGACACCTCAGGGATGAGAGTGCACAAGACCGTGCGTGTATCTGAGAGGAGAGCTCAGCAAAAGTGTCAGATATCTCACGAAGGATGATGGGGGACAGGTGCTTGAGAGGGCTGCTCACTTGTCAAAGTCAGAGCAGCCCTGGTCTGGGAGCTCAGGAGAATGTATCATCCCAAACACATTCACACTTGGCCACAACTGGACAGGACCACATGCCTGGACATCAGAAGAGGGCTACTAGGCATATTCTCAAAACTCTGCTGGTGCTTTCGAGTCCATCTCCTCCCTGGGATGCTGAGAGAGGGAGAGCAGTGCCTGCAGCTGTCTGCAGTGGGTGATTCCAGGGTGAGCAGCAAGAGGCTCTGCCCCATCACACCCATTGTCACGTCTCCAAATAGCCTTTGTTCTCCTTGATGCTGTTCACTGTTTTTTCTTGAACCCACTACCCTGCATTTTGTGTGAGGTTCATGTGAAAACCAAGGAATGGATCTACTCTAGTTTGCTATGAGAGCTGGATATGGTCAGCTCAAATAAAATGAACTGGAGACACTGAAATGCAATACCCAATCCACCTCCCTCAGTGCCAGTTAATTCAGTCCTAGGGCTCCATTTTGGTCAAGGCTGGAGGTAGAAGCAGCATGGGAATCAGAGGTGGTATCAAATAACCGCAGAAATTCAGACCAAAGCATCCAGAGAGAGCCTATACTCAAACTGCATGGAGCTAACAGCCCCACGATGTGAGGAAGGAGCACGTGTCCTTTCCAACCAGCAGCACCACATGCAGTTCCCCAGATACAGACAACAAATCTCCCAAAACTTTAGCTGTTCCCCCTTGTATCCTCGCTACTGTCTCCACTGAAAAGGCAACAGCTCCCCTCCCAAAGCAGAGTCCTTCCTCTCCTCTCATGGCTCCCACAGCCCCCCTCTGGGGACCCTCTGCAGATGACAGCATCTGGCAGCTCTGGAGCCACAGAGAAGGGGCACAGTTTGCCCCTAAACAAAGAAACATCAACTCTGCTAAAGCGATTTCCACCCTCAGTGAGACCTCACAGAGCCATCCTCCTTCTGAATGCAAAGGTCTTGCCCATTCCTCTGCGGAGAGAGGGAGGGAAAGAAAGGGAAAAGCAAAAGAAAAGGCGGGGGGGTGGGGGCGGAGAGGGACACAGTGACAGACACTTTGGCTTTCCTGAGCTAAAGGCTGAGCCAGTGCAATGAAAGCGCTCAACAGCGGCCCACTGAGCTGTCACTTATGCGAGTCTGTGTGTGTGAGACACAGAAGAAGGGCTGCGCCCGCCAATTGCCCCGCTTTCCACCAGCCCTCTTTTGTTTTTGTTTAAATCAAATCAAGAATCGCTTTAAGTTGTGCAGCAAAGCAATTTGCTGAGTATTCTTCCCCCCTGTCATGCCAGCAGCAGCCCCTGGTAACTGGGAAGCTGCCCACATGGAGGGGGAGACCCTCTGGCTGACTTGCCAGAGAGGGTGCAGGGTGAAGGGAGGAGGACAAGTGGGCACTGGGACACTGCTTGCAGGGGCTGCATTCCCTGCTTATCTGCCAGCCTAGGAAGTGACAAACTCGAGCTGCAAAGGGGGACTCAAGGGGACCCACATGCCTCAGCAACCTCCCCTTCTGGCTGCAGAAGTCAGTGGATTAAGGACCTTGGCTTGCGGGGGGATATTTCTTGCTTTCTCAGGGCCTACCCAGCTGCACCATACAGGCCTGAGGCAGAGGTGCACAGGCTGCAGAGCTGTGGCTCTGCTGTCACCCACAGCCCCCCTGTCCCAGCTCCCACAGAGAGGGACAGAACAGCCTGAGTCCAGGAACCACCTGAATTTGGTCTGGTGGGAAGCAAATGCCTTCCCTCCCTCCCTCCCTGTCCTTCAGCCGACAAAGCTGCAGATGGAATCCTGGCGTGCTCAATAGCCAGGAACAACAACTGGGCCCAGGTTCTGCACCCCACCCCTCTGCCACCTCCATGCCCCCAGTGTGAGCACTGGCAGGAGAGGCAGGCACGGGGCCATCCTCATGGGTCTTTCCTTAAGAACACTGGGGAAAAGTTGCTGCTGCTGTACTACAAGTGCAGAAGAGAACTTGCTGAGGAGGAGGAGGGTGTAGAGTTGGGAGGGCTCTGGAAAGCTGCTGCATGTTTGAGGGGGAAGGGAAGCAATGAGATGGAGGAGCAAGCTACTGGAAGATGCCTCTGTGTGTGCACAGCACACAGGTTACAAGAATTCAAGTTCCCAGGCCCAGAAGAAATGAAAATGAGGGAATGTGGGAGTGACAGGGCTGGATATCCTCCTCAGCTCCACTGAAAACAGGGAGCAGCCTGGATTTCCAGCTTAGGGACCAGACTCTGCCATGATGCAGGTTAGCTGGTTACTCTGGCAAGTCCTTTGGCTGCCTAGTGCTTTATTTCTCCTTCAAAATAACGTACTAATGAGGCTCATCTCTCCAGTAAAGTATTGAGAGTCCTTTGGTTTTAAAGGGAGCTTGTAAGAACAAAATAGTGTGAGGATTATCACAACCACTATGCCAGAGGACTGGAGGGAAAAACATTGGTTATGTCTCTCAAGAGGTCAAAGACAACCGTGGGGATTACAGATGAGCAAAGCCCCGTTTCAGTGTCCAGCAACTTGCTAGAAACAGTTCCCAAACTAAGGACTGTGTTCAGGTGGCCATGATTTAAAAAACCCCTCACAGTAAGCATCCTCCAAAGGCAAATATTCTCAGCTCAATGACTGGCTGACAACTTTTTTGGACTTTCTAAATGCACATAAGACAGTCAGAGTCATCAACAGGAAAAAAAAGCCATGGTAACCACAACCTGGGTGACCCACACATGCACCAGTAGCGGGGATGCCAACTCTGCTGCAAACAGAAATGTTCACAAGAACCATAGCCACCATCCAAAGTTGGGAATAATCTTTTCCCCAAAAAGAATGAAATTATATTTTCTGTAGAGGAGAAGTAGAAATGGTTACAAAGGTCATATGAAAGATGGAGCAGGAGTGGTTTTAATAAAATTACACGTATTACACTTTTCCTCTGGTAAAGGAAGAAGGGAAATAAATAAAAAATAGAAATGGCAAAAACCCCTTACAACTGATAAAAAGGCAATACTTATAGACAACACACAGTTAACCCCTGTGACTCCCTGCCGCAAAGCTGAGGCTACAATCCAAGAGAGGAAAAAACCCCACTTAAACAGGACAATGGAAACATCCTGGGTTATAGCAACAAGAGTAAACAAAAACTGTCTGTCATTTTTTAAAGGAGTACACACGCTTTCAATAAAGTAAGAATAAGTTCCCCTGTGGTCCATTTATTCCAAAATTACATGCCATGCTGAACCATCCTCTATTGCAGCCAGCCTGTCCTGTACCAGACAGGATGCTGGCTTTCATGGACAGTGTCTGGATTTCAGGTGTGTGTTTTCACATGCCCTGCCCACACTGATATCCTCTCCATACTAATAGCTTCCAAGGGGTTAAAATAAAACTTCTCCCCAAGAAGAAGAGGAAGAAGAAGAAGAAGAAAAAAGAGCCAGAGAGACAAAGTTAATTGAAACTGCTGTTTAATTTTTCAGCTCCACTGGATTACACTGTGGCACAGATGGTTCATCAAGACAGTCTCTGTCTGTATCACTGTCCGTCCCAGCCTCTCCCCCCATCATGCAGGAGGGAGGGGGAGGAAAAAAACACAGCAGGCAGTGGCTCAAAAAAAAAAAAAAAAAAAAAAAAAAGGCAACTTAACACAAAAGAGCATTCTGTGCAGCTCTTTTCAAGGCGCTGGGACAATGCTCCCAACTTGATCCTTTCATAAAGAAAACGTTTCGGGGTCAGAAAACAGGACACATTAAGCCCAGAGAAGCACATTGGCCATTTTACCGCTGACTTTCGTAGCTAGCTAGAAGGCTGCACCAGAGTTGGGTTATTTTAGTTGTTTTTAAAGGCAGCAGCCCTGTAGGAACAATCACATTTGGGGTTTGGGGTGGCCTCGTCTCCCACCCGCCTGCAGCATCCTGTGCTCCAGCACAGCTCACCCATCCCTCTCTGCTGAGAAAAGTCTAACAGAGATGAAAGGCACTCTCTTTAACTGGATTACCCTTACAAGCAACCAAACCAAAGAGACTAAGAAACAGCTAATTAAAGCTGTTCAGATACAAAGAGCAAATCCTTCCTCCTGCTCTTCCTTCTCTCGCTCAGCCCAATTCATTCATATTTCCCCTTATGCCTTATTAATTCCTCTATCGCTGCTCTAGGGGACAGAGGGTGGGGGAAGGAAGGCAGGTGGGGAGTGTGAGAAAGGGGACCAAACCCATCCATGGGTCAGATTTTCATCATTGATTTGGCTTTTGCCACGGCTACAATCCATTGATTCTTAAGCTTAAATTGATGATTAGCACTTTCTAATTGAAATAATTCCTGGATCCTTGTGAAGAAAAAAAAAGCACAGCTTTTTTTTTGTGCAATAATTTGCTCTGCTAATCATATTTTCCAGAGGCCCTGCAAAGGTAAAATTCCCTCAATTTAAATTTCAGGTAAGCATCCTCTCTCTAGCTAAGGAATGAAGAGGGGGCAAAGCAGAAAGTTGAATTTTTGCCTACATGAACTTCTCAGCAAGTAGCTGTTGCGCTTGGGGTAACAGCCAAATCTTAAATCCAGAGCAAAATTCATACTGAAGCTTTTTCAAAGATGACATCTTTGGGGGATATATATTGGTTTAAATTCTCCATACCAGATATACAAGTCATAAAGGTCCAATCACAAGTGAGAGAGATTCTAAACCTCTCAGAAAACTCCTGATTGGACATTCAGGAGAAGGCTGTGGACTCGTTTACAACTGAACCCCATTTCTCTGTTTTCTCCCAGTAAAGCAAGTATTTAACTGTCCCCAACACTGCTAGGAAGGTGTGAAAAAAGGACTGTTCAACTGCTCTGTACCAGGCCAGCTCTCATCACCCCATCCCACCCTGACAGCACATACTGCATAACCAGGAAACTGCTGACTTTCCAACCAGAGGAGGTTTCTCCATTTTGAAGGAGACTCGGGCACTCCAGAGGAGTCCACAAGGCCATGTCAATAAGCAATGATTTTTCTACAACCAGAGATTAGATGAGAAACTGCATTCTTCTCTTCCACCTGCCTCTGACAGATCTCTGTCCCTCTGGTACAGAACTGTCTGGACAATTATTAAAGAGAGACTCAGAATTAGGCAAATTTGGGCCAGTGATGGCATTTCAAAGCCAGGATAACTGAGGTCAAGGAAGACTAAGCAGCCTTGTGAAGGTCACAGGAGCAGCCCAGAGCCAACTTGCAGTGCCATGCAGTAACAAGGCTGGCATTTGGGTTACCCCTCCACCAAAAATAAATATTAGGGGAAAGCAATCCTGATAATTTCAGACCAGGAAAGAGCATACATGTGGGAAAAGAGCTGCATCATCCTCGGGATGGCTAATGCACCAACCATGGCTACCCTGCTCCAGAATGCTCCCATTGTCAGTAGTGCAACCACAGCTGCCTTTTGTGGTTAAGAGGAGGGAAAGCAGAGCTTCACCTTAGAAAAATCACAAATGAAACCTGGACATTACGTGCAATTACTTCTAACAGGGTAATTCTCCTGTACAGCAGGATGAGACAAACACACCCTAGGCCTAATACACTGGGAGCTGTATTTTAAAAGCCCACTTGCCTCCATGACCTGTTCCCTTCTGTCTCCTCCTTGGCACACCTGGCGTGTGGGCAGCTGCCATGCAGGTGTGGGCATCCAAGAGTATCCTTAGCTGCTGTGTGCATGGGTATTCTTAGCACTGTGGAAAACCCATCATTATTTTTGGGTTGGGACATGAGCTTCAGGCTGAAGGCCATGCCTGGCTTTGTATAAGAAGGTACTTTCCACTGTTATATTTTTTCTTTGCTTTTGAAGAAGACCTGCCAGCTTCCCACCTCCCATCTCACCTGCCATAAACAGGGTGCCAAGAGGTGGAAGAGTCAGAGAAGCAGAGAGGGAGAGGAGGCTGGAGGGGGAGGGGGAGCAGAGATGACTGGAGGGAGGTCGAGAGAGGAACGAAGAAAGAGGAAAGAAAAGAAAAACCCAGCAGTGCACCATGTTGCATTGTTCACGCTCAGACCTTCAATTTGCTCTCTGCATTCTCCTGCAGCGGGGAGAATGTTACGCTGGCTTAAGAGACAAATCGGACACAAAATAAAGACCAAGCACTCAGCAGTAAAGCAATTATCGCAACATTTTATGCCGGGCCTGTTCCTTTTGAAGGCAGCCTGGTGCTGCCCGCATGTACCTTAACCCGTTCCTAATAACCATAAAGTCACCATTATTTACGGTACAAGACATTAAATAAATAATGAAAAAGCTGCCGGCGACGGAGCGAGGCAAGTGGGGGTTGCAGGGAATCTCCCGAGACCAGAGCTGGCATTGGCTTAACCTGCTCCGCAGAAGGCAGAGGAAAACAACTTCCCTGGACCTGGGGAAGGGAGGATACATTTTTATTTTGGGGTGGTACCTTAGGCCCTGGGATCAGATTAAAAATTAGATTGTGGGGATTTTTTCAAAGAAGAGAGAAGCAAAATGGAGTTGCATGGGCTCATGAGCAAGCCACAAACCAAAAAGGTTTCTACAAGAAGAAGGCGGGGTGGCAGGGCTGGATTCTGACTTTCACCTTACCAGCATAAATCCTGGCGTACTGCTGCTGGAACCAGGAGCTCCTGACACTTGCAGGATGTAGCTGAGACCAGACATGAGTCCTCTATGAGCAGACATCCAGTCCCATCTTGCTTAAATTGAGAGGTAAATAGATAAAAATAAAATATCAACATAAATACGGGTCATGGCAGGACTTCCCACAGCTGTGGATTAGGTTAATGTACAAAGGGCATTTTACCCTACTTGATCTCCACCTCTCACTGTGCATCCACACAACCCCACCAAGAAGCAGCATCTGCCCTTCAAGCTCTGCTAACTAATTTCAGAAACAAACATCTCAACACCTCTGTTTTCAAGGTCTAGCTGCTCTCCCCAAAACCTATTTCTCTTTTAAATCTCTCCCTTTCTTGACAATCTTCCACCTCTAAGCAATGCTGGGTCCCACTCTGGGTGCTGTGCCACCCTGGTCAACCCCAGCAGCCCGGGCAGGTACAGATACCTCCTTCACCCTCATGCCAGCCTTGTGTCAGCTTACCAGGCAGGGTCCTTGCTCTGAAGTGGTGCAGCAGCTCCTGCCTCCGCTCTGTGGTCCTACAGGAGGTGACAGACGCACAGATGGAAAGCAGGATACTGCATGCTATCTTCCACAGAACCTCGGGTCACTGCCAGAGTTCCTGATGATGAGGGATACAATGTGTGCCCAGCATAGGAACCAACAGCAGGCACACCTTTGGGTTATGGTGATGTTCCTGAAAGGGATGGTCAGTCTTCATTGTCCACCAACACTTTCTTCTAACTGATTTCTAAAACAGACCCTTACAGCTCGATGCAGAAATGTGAACAGGGATACCACCACAGCAGCCACCCGCTGAAGCTGCTGGCCTTACACCAGAGATAGAAAGCAGGAACAATTCGGGAATGTCTTTCTATCACAGTGATTCTGTGAAGCTGCTTATAACTCTCAAGGCAATCAATGTGAAATTTCAGTGTTTTAAAGACAATGGAAACTCCACACAAGGTAGAAAGGGCATACAACAAGACTACTCTAAGAAATATGCATTTTTACCTAGTAAGTACTGTTCAGGGGTAAAGCTGTATTCTTGAAAATGTACAAACACAATGTGGAGGTACAGAGGACACCTGACCCTCACAGAGCCACTGCAATGCTGCTAGTGAGCTCTCTCAGGCACTTCTCTGCTGGGGTTTCATTTGGCTGCCCATATTTTTTAGCTGTATAAGAAAGATCAGGATTAAATGAGACTCATTCCAAACCATTCTTTGTATTGTGGAAATTCCTCCCAAATTATATTGAAATAAGGCTTGGGAAAAGGTGTTGCCCTTAGGGCAGGACAGAAGTTCTGGATTTTCTGACTTTTGAGGAACAGAAATGGGTTCTTTATATCTGTAGAATAGGAGACCTCCTTTTATAAGAGCTAAGATCTGCTCCTGGCAACCTTTCTTTACCTTGCTCTGCTGCTTCTGATGGATGAACAAGAGGAAGAAATTATTTCACTGCCAAGGGCATGCTAGTCTGGCAGCACACACACTTCTGGGACACAAAATGTTTCTGATCAAAATCAAAAAGTTGTTGAATTTATTTTCTTTAGACCAGAAATGGTCCACTCTTTCTATGACCTGAGAAATGGGATCCGTGTACCAGGATTAAGGATTTTCCTCAAAATGGAAAATCATCATGTGAAACCATCATTTCACGAGAGCTTCCACACTTTTTACTCCAAGTTTGTCCCACAAAGAACTGCAGGAACTAGAAGAAGAGAGCAGTTTTTGATTTTTAATATTAGAGGTGTGTACCTGAATTGTCCCTTAGGAAAGCTGAGATCTGCTCTTGGAAGTGTGGGTCTGTGCTTTTCTTACATCTACCCAAAACAAAGGAAAACAAGCTCTTCTGCAGCTGAATGGGAGAGTCAAACGTGCCACACACAAAAGAGGAAGGGCCATCTGCACTATCTGATTCAACCAGGGAAGATGGTACAGGTGCCCCTCTACCACAGGGCAGATGGAGGGCAAGAACAGCATCAGCACGTGCAAGGAACACATTACTGGAGATGATGACAGGCTGGCATGACTGATGCTCCTCTCCCCCAGGGCTGGCCATGCAGAGAGGGTAATCCCCTGCACCGTGGAGGGGGTGAGCGGGGTGCAGAGGCAGATGAACCAGCTCGTGGAGGGCGCAGTGTGCTGTTCTCAGCCCGTCACGGTGCTGCGAGATTGGGAATTGCACGGTGCCCAACTGAGGGGTGCCTCAGCATCGAGCTGAACAAGCCTTTCCAAAGCCTGTGCTGCGGTGACAGCTGTGGCACTGCACAGGAAAGAGGAACCAAGCCGTCGTATCACCCCGTGCCCCACTTTCACCCCAGGGTTATAAAGCAGAGCGTGGGGCAGGCAGGCACGGGGGCAGAGGCAGCTGCTCCCTGTAAGATCTGCTCCATTACACCTCTCAGAAACGGGGAGAGGGAGTGGGAAGGGAAAGAGGGAGGAGGCGGATTTCTAGGCATCGGTGGGTCCATTCTTCACCAGCTTACGCAAGTCAAAGCTACCACCGATGTGGGGGGGATGAGCCGGGCGGGGGTGGCCATCGCTCCGCAAGGACAGGCCATTCAGGCGGGCTTGTGTGTCACACCCAGTTCTTCGGGTGGACATGCCTGTCTCGGAGCTACTGAGAAAGCCACCACATCAGTGTCTCACAGTCCCCGTGCGACACCCTTTCCCTGTGCCTGCCAAATCCGCAGGCTCTGGGATGACACTTTTTTTGGATGCCTAGCCCTAAAGCCAAACTGATGTCATTAAAGAGGCTGCGCCCCCCCCTCCCCCTCGCCTCCCTCGCGCCCGGCCACCAGGCTCAGCTGAAATGTAAACCTCCCCTCCTCTCCCCGCAACAAAAGCGAAAGGCTTTCAAAGCCCAACCTGATTGAAATTCAAAAACTTTTTCAGCTCCTCTCCCTCCTCCCCACCTTGAAAAGAGAGTGTATAAAACTGGGAGACAAAAGCCTCCCCCAGCCCACCCTCGGCATTGTCTGGCCGGGGCGGGTTCGGGCCAGCGACAAGGGGCACCCAGCCCGGCGGGGGCCCCGCTCCCGCTGCCCGCGCCCCGCTCGTCCTCGGCCGGGGGGGTCCCGAGCGTCACAACACACCCGCACGCACCCAAAATAACCCATTCCCTGCCTTTGTGCCGCACACAAAGAAGAGACCGGCGCTGATGGAGCCGGGCGGGTGATTTACTCACCTGCCTCTCCGGCCCCCGGTGGGTTTCTATGGGGCAAGGGGGAGGGGAGGGCTGGCCTTTGGTTTTACACACACACACACACGGCTTTTGTTGCTGTCCCCCCCTTCTCTTGAGCCGGCATCTTCTGGGTGATCCTTAACCTCGCAGCTCCCCCGTGTCCCTCCCTCCATACCAGTGCTGGGTGTCCCATTCAGTGCTCATGGTCCAGGCATTGAGTTCTGCAGCTCCCTTACCATTGGGACAGACATTTCAGGGTTCTTTTTTTGAGGTGAGTGAGCTCCCCTCTATGCACCTTCAGCTAAACAGCTGCTGTTTCCTTCTCAAACATCTTCCCTAGTTCCATACTCCTGTTGCAGAGAAGGCGCCTTCTCTGTAAGCCCCACTCCCACATGGTTATGCAGAAGCCAACTCCACCAGCTCATCCATCCCTTGCAGCCAGGCCACCATCTCCCAAAGGCTTTAGAAAGGCACCAGCACTCCTATGGCCTGTTGGGCTGACCCAGCTGGGCAGTCCCCATCCATTGTCCCCGTGTTGCCAGTGGGACAACTGAGATAGGCTTTAGTGCTCCATAGGAGTGCTCAGGTATATCTGATGCAGTTGGGTACCTGCACACAGCAGAAGAGCAAAACTCCACTGGCTAACACATGGGTCTCAGACATTTCTCACCTCCCACAGTGGTGCTTCCACCAGTGCCGTTTCACAGGGTCAGAGAGTCTTGGCATTTCTACTCTCAAGATTCTCCAAAGTTCTCTCAGAGGCAGAATGCTACAGTGATAAAAGTTGTCCCTTTTCATTAAAGAATAAAAAAGCCCAAAACAACAACTAACTGTGGATATAAAGATTTCTTCTCCATTCAACAGCAGGCTCTGACAGGGCATCTCCTGGGGTGGGGAGACAGCTCAGCCTAACACACCCTGATAAAAGCCCATCGATTTGATCTTTACTCCTACATGCTCCTCAGTACTCCCACATGCTCCTCAGCACTTCTGCTTCTGCTCCATTAAGACACCTTTCCATTTTTCCTTCAATACTGCTCCTGCTGTCTATCTTCCCTCCCTAGACTGTAAGATCTTTGGAAGCAGCTCTGCTCCCTGCTCCATGCTCTCCTGTACAGGAGCTCTAATCCATAGCAGCAAGTCCTATGGGTGCCCTCATCATGACCTGGCTGCACACAGTCCCAAGCTGTCATCCCTAAGTGACACTAAGTGGTCCTATGCTCAAAGGTGGCATATTCCCGCATGATATGAACTTAAAATGCAAGCTGCATCCCTTGGCAGACGTATCCTAGTTCAGATGCTGCTACTGCGTGATAATCCATTTTAAAACATCTTGAGAATGGCTGATGTGATGCATGAACAGGGAAGAGGGAGTGCAGACATCAGGTTCTTTACTGCTACTCACAGCACCAGCCTGGACAGTTGATGCTTTTCTCTGGATCTCATTTTCCCCCTCAGCAGAAGGGAGGCAGTGCTTCCAGCTCACTCCTTTAAGCTGCTCTAAGATCTTAAAAGTGAGAAAAAATAGGTGTACAAACTGTCAAGTAATAGCTCCGACTCTAGAGCTGTATGACAAACCTGGCTCCTGACTCAGCTGCCTGCCTGCACAGCTCCCTGGCTATCCAAGACAGACTACTAAATTATGCAAAACCTTTGAGTGAGCCTGGCTTAATTAGGTTTTAATTTTAGTAAATTACCAGTGTGGGAGTGGTCGAATCTGTGAACCATTACTCCTGCTTGTTCAGGATTTTATTTGGAAATAAGACACTTCATTACATCTCTGTAAACAAGATCTACTCAGAAATGAGAACTGGTGCAGAGGATCAATACACAAGTGGGAAGAGGAGGTGAGGGACAAGCAAGCCAGTCTGGGAAAGTGTGGTTAGCACAGGGATTTGGAAAAAACTGTCCAAGAGCTGCCTGTGCTGCATTCGACTTCTCCCCAACACTCCAACATCAGCCTTCAGTCCCATCCTGAAACTTGCAGCACTACTGCCATCCATGGCAATGCTTTAGGCTCTTATACAGGAACCTGGGATGTTTTGCCTGGAGAAGTCTTCTCATCATTGGATCAAGGAGATGTGGACAGGCTCTTCATGAGTGCACAGCACTGATCTCCCTACAGCTAAAACAGGTTTGTAAAGTCCAGCAGGTGCACAGCACCAGTATTGTCATGACTGCCATGAGTTGATACTGCCTCTAACCCAGAAATCACTGTTTCCACTGCAGTACTACCACCAGACAGAGTTAAGACTTGGAAGTACTTGTGCCTGCTTTGACTGGTGTGGGAGAAGCCATGAGCAGCAACAGGACATCAACACAACTGACACCCTGAAATCTGCTGTTCTTTGCCCAGGACACCAGCTCTACCATCTCAAGTCCCTTAACTGGTTTAACAGCATTATGATCACCCATGCAACTGCAATGCCTTCTGCTATCACTGTCACTCCTGAGCCCACTGCTAACACCCACCACTGGCCACATGGCAGCACAGGACCGGGATACAGCACAGAGGCCATTAACCCAGGCAAGCGGTGACTTACCCAAAAACCTGGTGTTTTGAATGCAAACCAGATATGCATTTTTACAAACAGGACTATTTCTCGAGGGAACAAACCTAAAATGGGACTAACTTGCTGTGTCTGGTACTTTAATTAAGTTATTTCTAAGATAGTGCATCTAATTTTTAAATTGAACGCAGCTCAGTATCTTGTTAGCCAAATGTTACGGTGTTCATAACTTAAATAGCCATCCAGAGAAATTATGACACTTTTACAAATCTCTCTCAATAGCTTAAGTTAAAATTAAACCAGCCAATCTATCAGTCAGCCTTATTCATTCATCTCAGCTATTGTGGGAAGAAAAGAACAACATACGCAAGAGAGAAGCAAATGGTCTGAGAAGAGGCAGCTGAACGTATTGATCAGAGTTAAAAAAAAAAAAAAGTTAGAAAAACCCAGACACACGTCATTTGGTTTAATGCAACCCATACAAACAGCTCCAAAAGGCCACAGCTGCCCGCCTCGAGCTCTGCTCAAGCTGGTGGGTGCCTCTCTCCCAACTGACAGCTCTCCAGAGCGGGCAAGACCTCTCACTACTCCTACTACTTTAAAACTACTCTATCTTCCCCAGAATAATAATAATAATAAAAAAATAAGACAAAAGTCAACATTGTATCCTTAGGACACCAAAATAATAAATAAATAAGCAGGAATGCTTGCAACCCACCAAGTCTGACAGCTTAAAGTGTGCACAAAGAAAAAAGCACTGGTGAGAGAGTGAAAGCCATCCTTTGAACTCCCACACCCCAGTACTCTCAGAGGCGATGGATTTATGCCTCTGCTCCGGCATGCCAGTTCAGAGACCCTTTCTATCCTTCTCACCCTGATGGGCTCTCAGAGTCACTTGTGGCCTTCTCCCCCACTTTTGGCTTCTATTGTTTAAACTTTCACCATTTTCCTGCAGAGGAAAAGGGAGAGAGAATCACCTTACATTCCTTGGGTTATTTAAAAAGAAAGGGAAAGGGAAAGAAAAAGAAAAAATTCTTTTCTCTCCTGAAAGGAAAGTTTTAATTTTATTTTTTTTTTTTAATAACCTGCCTGGGAAGGCCCCGGCCCCTGGACTGGAGAGGGAGCTCACCATCCCTCTCAGCCTGTTGCATTCAGGCAAGGTGAAGAGGCACAACTCGTGTTAGGCCGATGGGAACAAATCTCCCCTTTTGTTCCCTGCCAAAGGCTTCGCTAATTGCCGTTGGCCCGACCCTGCCTTATCGGCGATCGCTCCCAGAAGGGGAGGGCACAGGCAGGTTCAAAGAAAGGAAGAAAGAAGAAAAGAAAGAAGAGAAAGCAAGAGAAAACATTCCTTTTCTTTCCTCCAGCAGCCAGTGAGAGGCAAAAAAACAGAGGGAAAGAAAGAAGAGGGAGCGTGAAAGAGAACAAAAAATAAATAAATGACCCAGCCTGCTCGGAAGACCCTCTTTCTCTCCTATCAGCTTTTACAGAGGGCAATACATTTTATTCATTGCCAGGTCTGACTTATCGCAGCCTTGTTTTTAATGAGGTATAATAAGGGGAACATTTTGTAACAACACGGTTCCTCTATTTTATCCGACAAACAGCTGTGTCATGGCCGTCTCTGGGAGAATGAATCATATCTCCCTGCCTGCATATGCTAACTCCCATGTAATTACCCTCGCATCTTAAATAAAGCAGGCCCTAAACCTGTCGCTCAGATTACAAGCAAACGGTGCAGACCTCGTAACTGGGGCCTCTATCATTACAATTAATTTATCACAGGAGCGGCTGAGATTAGAGACTAGAATTAAAACTCGAGCAAGGAGGATGCCCAGGGCTGACAGGGAAAGGGAGAGGAGCTTTATTGCAGAGGCAAGGCCGGCTAATTCCTTAACTGGAGCAATGCTGGATATTTTTTTCTTCCTTTAAGTTATTTGCTCAGTTATTTTCCTGAGGCTACAGCAGGACATTTTTCTCCCTGAAATGTCAGGAAGCAGAAAGCGAAGGGAACTTTGCCCTGTGTAAAGCCCACTCGATAAACACAAATGTATAAAGGCACTGTTCTGAGCGAGAGTACCCGTACCTGGACAAATACATCCATGCCTGTGATTTTTTGGAAGACACATATGTTGTGTTTGTATGCAGATATAAATGCCAATGTATATATACATAACATGCACAGAGACCCAGCTGTGCAAGAGCATCTCTTCTTCACTGCTATACAGAACTGTTTGAAACAAAGTTTTGCCTTCTCGAGACTTCTCTGCTTTAAATACAACTTGTCCAGTAGAATAGCCCATTCCTCTCTGAACTGCCCCCAGCACCAATGCTGCACTGGTTTGCTATGGCATGAGCACATCTCCCACTGCTGGGCTACCCCTGCTTCCTTATGTCCATGCTCACGGGTATGGGCTCACACCCCGTACCAGGCTCCTAGCAATGCTCCTTCTGCTTCCAGGGCAGCCTAAGATGCTGAAGAGAATTCAGATACAAATATTGCCTACAGAGAGTAGCAATACAAGTGCTTTGTTTGGAGGGCACATGTTTTACCAACACCATTATCCAAGTACCCCTTAGGGTACCGCTGCTCTCCTGTGAACTCCCTACCCTTGCACAGGTAGTTTTCCCTCTCCAGGATGCTCTTTTCAATCACTTTCAATCACTTGGGGTGCTGTGGCACCCAGCACAGCTACCCAAACAGATGATTTACAGAGCTGCAGGGCTCCTCCAGCCAAGAGCTTCCCATACCTACAGGCTTCCTTGCAGCCCATCAGCCCACACCACCCCTGCTCAGTGCCTCCCTTTCCAGCAGGACAGCCTGACCTAGGGCCAAAACCTGAGCATTTAATCATGGTTACTAATATAGAGAGGGAAGGGAAGGGAAGGGAAGGGAAGGGAAGGGAAGGGAAGGGAAGGGAAGGGAAGGGAAGGGAAGGGAAG
>VZUI01050387.1:0-52510 GCA_013401135.1 Cettia cetti
AAAAAAAAAAAAAAAAAAAAAAAAAAAAAAAAAAAAAAAAAAAAAAAAAAAAAAAAAAAAAAAAATTATGGAATGTCTTAAATAGATATAGTTTTGTTATTCCTACTGTAATTGATTCTAGTAGCAAAGACTGTGAGTGATATTTATCCTTTTGATTTTAGACTTAGCCCAGTCTTGAACTTGATGTTGTGTTGAAGGCACATTTATCTTATCTGTGCATTACTGGTTTCAGAGATCTTCCTCTGAGGCATCTTGTAGCGATCACAGCTGGATTAGATTAATCTTCAGAAGGGCAATTCATGCAGTTTGTGATCACCCAAATGAGACCTCTGCCTAGGGGTTAGGTGAAAGTAACCTTTGCTTAAATGGTGATGCTTTCTAGGCTTAGCAGGGATAATGAGTACAGCAGTACATCACTGAATTCAACACACTGTTAGTAAGTGTTTATATCCTAAATAACTGAAACAGTAAATTTCTGTACAAGGAAGTGCACTAAAGAGATAATAGAAGTAATGTCCTCATTTAAGGGAAAACATCTATTCTATTGAGAGACTATTCACAGCGTGTAGATTATGGGCAATGATGATCAAGTACATAACATTATATTATACTGCTAAACTAGAATACTGCTGGCCTGGTTTTGTGTGAGATATTATGTACACCGTAAGGGAGCAGCTGCCTTCCTTTAATGAAAATCATCTAGTGCTTTCTGCAGGAGGGGTGAAGGGACTGAGGATGGAGACCACTAAGCTACGTTTCATGTGAAAAAGCCAAAACCTTGTGACTTTCTATTTTTGGTGCTGTGTTCTTCAAGGGAAAGAAGTTTCTTTCTTTTCCACCAGTAAAGATCTGGTGTTATTTATCTCTTTTCTCTTAGTGTCAACAGCAAGGTAGTAGATGCTACAAGAATCTGAAAAAAGCTTTCAGTGTGCAGGAAGGGATTCTGCCTGTGCATTTCAGTCCTGCTTTGCCAGTGACATTTGAGGGAAGGGCAGTTCAGTGCAGCCCCAGGTGCAAGGGGTGCTGTCTCACACTGCAAGAAGCCACCCTTGGTGCCTGCTGGTGCTGGCAGTGCAGTTTGGCTTGTGGGCCAGCCAGAAGCTGTGTGGGCACACAGCAGAGCAGTCTGACTGGCCAGGGCATGGCAACTGCTGCCCTGCTGCCTTTGCTTGTCCCCCACGAGGTCTTGCTGTGCCTGAGCTCCCAATATCACTTGGAGCTGTAAGGATGATAATCCTTGAAGGAGACACTAAACCTTCACCCAGGCCAGGCTGTTTCCTTTCTCCAATCCATAAGTGCTGTAGTTTGTGCAGGCACTGGGGCAAGGAGGGCTGAGTTGTTCTTGCTGAACTTTGTCATCAGGATTCCACGTGGAGTATTCTGTCGGGCTGAGTGGATATGAAATCACTTAGGTATTTTTTCATCTTTTGTGAGATTATACTTGTCAGCTAAGTAATAATAGGGTGCCCAAAGGAGGGCAGCCAGGATGGGGAAGGGCTTTGAGGGGAAGCCATGCGAGGAGCTGCTGAGGACACTTGGTCTGTACAACTGGAGAGGAGGAGAATGAGGAGACCTCGCTCATACAGCAGGGCACAGAAGGTCCCCTGTCTTGGGAGGGAACAGGGGGGGCAGACACTGATCTCTTCTCTGTGGTGACCAGTGACAGGACCCAGGGAATGGCCTGAAGTTGTGTCAGGGAAGGTTTAGGCTGGATATTAGAGAAAGATTCTTCACCCAGAGGATGGCTGGGCACAGGAACGAGGTCCCCAGGGAAGAGGTCACAGCACCAGCCTGACAGAGTTCAGGAGGTGTTTGGACAATGCTGCCAGGCACAGGGTGTGATGGTTGGACTGTCCTGTGTGGGGCCAGGAGTCAGACTTGATGATCCTCTTCCAACTCAGCTTGTTCTGTGAGTTACTGGACAAATTATTTCTGTGCATCCAGATTTTATTTATCCTCTAGGTGAATATAAAAGAGTGGTCTACTGGTGGCAGAACTACCTTAATGTGCAGTAATGGCTGAGTAAATGAGAGAGGAATATATTAGTGGAAGCAGTTCATATGTCATTCAGGACATGTGGGCAGTTTCATTTTAGGAGAACAAGGCATGTGGGAGAGCATGGTCCAGAATAAGGAAAAGTCTAGAGAATATAACTGTAGTATTTCCACCTACCTTTCCTCAGATTTTACAGTAAATTGAGAGCTATGAAGCTATCAGGAATTATAATTTCTGGAAGTAAAATGCATATCTGAAAACCTCTTTTTATATATGTATGTTTGCAGATGTGAAAAAAAAATTATCCAAGGACAAATTTTTCTGCCATTATATGCTGCCATCCAGAAAAGTCTGAAATAATATTTTGCAGAAGCAAATGCCAGTAGTATCAAAAACTAATTTAAAATCTACCAGTGAAGAACACATCTTTACTAGACAGGGAAATTTCTAGAATATTTCATGTCTGCCATTAGGTCATAAGACTATAAAGGGATTTCTGAGAAGCAGCATAGAAAAT
Organism: Cettia cetti; assembly: GCA_013401135.1. NCBI lineage: Eukaryota > Metazoa > Chordata > Aves > Passeriformes > Sylviidae > Cettia > Cettia cetti. Next base: position 2,513 of record VZUI01050387.1, read on the forward strand.
CCTTTCCCAGAGGTTCAGGGGCTGATTCCATTTGTGCTCTTGATATGATCCATTTCTCAATTTTTTAAAATTTGATCAGTTACTGGAAAATTCCAAGTTCCCAGATAATCAAACTCAAATGGGTGAATGAGGTTTTGTGAAAAGTGTATTTCAGTGCCTATAGCATTTTCCTCAGACAAAGTAAGAACAGGATGCTAATCAAAGTGAAATCATCTGGGCTTATAAGGGCTGTTAAAATCCACAGAATATCATCAAAATGTTTTGCTGTGTATGTACAACAGCTTAATTAAGCTAATATAGTCATAATTTATGTGTATTTGTAGACATGCCACCAGCAAACAAGAAAATTTAAAAAACTTCATTTTCTTGATGGGTTTAGTAATTTTAACATTTATCTAATGTCAATATATACCCTACCTGGGGTGGGCTAATATGATTCAATTCAGTCCATCTTTTATATTCATTTTGGTTTGATTTTGATCTTTTTATTAATAAGTCTAAGGTTAGTTTTGCTAATATGGCTGTAGCAAAACTCTGTCAATCAAGCTGTTTTTGTTAAATGCCTTCTACTGAAATTGCAGATGATTAAAGTTTACATTTTCCTTAAAAGTAGCTTCATCTGTCATGCTAGAACTCCTCACTTATTACAAAAAAAAAAAAAAAAAAAAAAAAAAAAAAGTGTCCTTGTTACAAAAAAAAAAAAAAAAAAAAAAAAAAAAGTGTCCTTGAGAAGCTCATTTTTAGGACCACTGAGTTCCCTGCTTTTGACTAAACCCCTAAATTTCTGATTAAATAATAGAAGACAGGTAAAATATGCTCCTAACTAGAAGTGTTTGGGTTAATTTGATGTTGAGGAGAGGTTTTTTATGTCAGCCTTTTTATATTCTTTTTACACATTGCCACTAAATGCTCCATTCCTTGAGGAGCATCACGTGGTGAGAATTCTTTACCTGGTGCTGTGGTCTCACTGTGGGGCTCTGTGACCTCAGGGTGACAGAGCCACACTCCAGCCTGGGCGTTGTGTGCTGAGGACATGGGGCAGGCTGCCAAAAGAAATCCCTCCCCTTCCTTTAACTGATGAGCTTCAGGAATAAATTTAAACTGGGCCCCAGTTTTACATTTTACATGTGTGCATACAGCCCTTATCCAAAATGTGCTTTGGCACTTAGATATGAGACTGGAGAGAGCTGATACAGGAAGAGGAACCAGAGAGATTTAACACTATGAGCTTTCTTGGCTAATCTGAGAAAGAAGTTCTAATACTTTAAAAAAATTAAGTTGCCTTCTTTATTAATGGAAGACACTTATTTGTGTGTTTCATTTAGTGTATGAACTTCCATTGTTTAGCTTCATTCTGACAAATATATGGAGGAAGAGGACAAAATATAAATCGATAATACTTGGCCAAAATAAAACCACTGTTTTAGAAACACAGACCACAGAGCTGGTTTCCCTTTGAATTAAGAAATTAGTTAAATAATTGGCAGTTATATTGCCAGGAACTTCAGTCTGTTTTTTGTTTTTAGCCCAATAAAATGAAACTCAAATTACTTTGCTTTTCAAAATCTGTGAAAGCCTTAGAGACCAGTGAATATTTCCCTTTATTTTTTACTTCCCTGTTCATTACTGTAGGAAACAAGTACATAAGCAGAAATCAGACAGCAACTCTGGACTTTCTGAGAACCCTGGGGGACTCTGTGTGCTTTAAAAATGTATAAGATTTTGTCCACTGAGTCGTTATTAACTGCTAAAGGTCACGTGTTCAGACATTGTCTCAGAAAGTTTTGCCTTTAAACCAAATGACCTCCTGATTCTGGTATTGATGCATTCTTTCTTCTGGAATATGGGGGAAAAGAAAATAGTTACAATGTAAGGTCTGTCTTGGTTTCTTTAGCAGATATTAAATTACCAGTTGCATCAAATGTAAATATAAAGTCAGTGACAAAGTTCCATGTTACCTCATTGATGGATCTGCATTCTTTCACTATCTCTGTGAAAGACTTGTGTATGTGAAAAGGAGCTTCATTCAAAAAAGAATCTCTTTTTGAGTAATCAGATGCATAACTGCAAAGCTTATGCTCTGTCCCACTAATATGAGGTTACGTACGCACTAAAGCAGGTTGTGTCATTAGCACTTGTCTTGAGGTTTATGGTAATCACACAACCGAGTTATTAATTATTTGGGGCCAAAAGAGTAGCCTAAAATTTAGAGACCTTTCCTCCCTTTGTTTAGTGTGTTTCATCCATTTTAGATTCAGTATTTTCAAGGTTAAGTCTTGCTAGGCCAGCGCACCAGAGATTTCTGTAATTCATTGGTATACAGCAGAACTGAGCAAAATTAAAAAAGGTCTGATCTTTTCAAACTGAAAATAAACGCCCTAGCTTTTTTAATTACTTCACTTTATATTTTTTCTTGTCCTTCTAGGAACCAACTTCACCCTTGCGGAGCTGGGGATCTGCGAGCCGTCCCCGCACCGGAGCGGCGGGTACTGCTCGGACATCGGCATCCTGCACCAGGGCTACTCCCTGAGCACGGGCTCGGACGGCGACTCGGACACCGAGGGGGGCATGTCCCCCGAGCACGCCATCCGCCTCTGGGGCAGAGGCATCAAATCCAGGAGGAGCTCGGGCCTGTCGAGCCGCGAGAACTCGGCTCTCACGCTCACCGACTCCGACAACGAGAACAAGTCGGACGAGGAGAACGGTAGGCCTTTTCCTTCAGTGTGTTCCTAACCTGCGTGTGTGTGTGTGAGCATGCTTAAAAATGCGCTGGCCTGCTTTCAAATTGAAGTTTGCACTTTCTCAGCTTGGCTAAAGCTGGTGTTTAATGTGTTTTGGGATTTTCTAGCATCGCTATCAGGAAACTATTATATGTGCATTGTATGATAGATGTTATGTTTGATCTTAGAATTTACTTTTCGTGCCAGAATCTGTCACGGAAGTTTGTGCTCCCAGTGTCTTAAATTAAACTTAATGATGAGAAGCAGAAAGAAATTTCCAAAGAGAAATAGTTTTTATATGTGATTTTTCTACACAGCTTGAAGTAATATTAATAATCCAAATGTGCTGGTAGCTGTAACAATGATGCTAATTCGTAACAATCGGATTCAATTTTATGTATTTTTTCCATGGTTTCGAAGTTGTGAAAACAATTCTTTTGCTCTTTTATTACTGGTATTGGAGGGCTTTTGGAAAGCAGATCTATCTTTTGGAAAGCATCAGGCTGAGGGAGAACACTTGTATTTAGTGTAATTTAAAGTCACAGAAATGAGACTTTGGGCATGGCACCAATCGCTTGTGACCAAAGAGCCTGGCAGTGGTAGAGTCTGAGTGTCCTGTGTTCAGCACTGTCTTCTCAGGTACATATCCAAATTCAGGTTCTTCCTATGGACCACCCTAAAGTTCTTACCTGGGGAATTTTCTGGGCTCACATAGGTTTAAAGAGAACTCAAGAGGGAAAAGAGTGAAAAAGGATTTGCAGGAATTTGTCCTCCATCCTATAGGGTAATGAAAGTGCAAACTCAGCTTAGTTAAAATAGGAACAAAGAAGTTTGGATCTTGTCATTCTGAGGAGGTGAAGAGGGACCTCCCTAACATCATCAGCTTTCAGAGCAACTGTTCCAGCAGCTGATACCAGCTCTTTGCTAAGTATATTTGGATAAAATTGTTTGATACTTGTTGGGTGCCTCTCAGAAGAGGATTTTTGTAGGTGCTTATTTTGGGTTCCTCCCTGTACTCACTGCCAGTTGTCTTGGTTTCAGCAAAGCGAGCATGCCAGGCTCTGGAGACACAAGCAACTGCTTGTCAAAGCAAACAGGGCAGAATTGCAGTTTATATGTTGATAGAAAGAAGTTCAGCAAAGTGCAATTGATTTTGTTTGTAAAAGCAGCCTTTTTTCTGTTTTAAATTGAATCTTCAAGTAATATATCCTCTCCATAGGCATAGCAGGATACATTTCTTCATCAAAACTAAGGAGGTAATGTGCATTTACTAATAATGGTTTGTACAAGGAAGCTCATGTTTTAAAAAGAATCAGTGACTGGTTAATTGATTTTTTCCTTTTAATGATACCGTTCACAGAAAATATGACAACTTCCATTGATTTTAGTACAGTTTTGTTAAGGCTTCTGAGCGTAATTTCAAATAAGAAACCTGACTAATAGAATTCTGGCATTATGGAGTGATTGGGCTTCAGTGCTGTAGCAGGAATTCACTTCTGTGCAGGTGGTTGTCTCCATTTCTGTGGCAGCAGTGTGTCACAGCTTTTGTCTAAGAAAACATAAACTCAGAACCCACTTTTATACACACAGTCACAGACTGATAAAAGAATGAGTCTGTTCACTTGTTTTTCATTTTCCTCCCCATAATAAGTGAATTATTATGTAATTGGAAATACAGTGCAGTGAATCCATTTTTCATGTTTCTAACAATGGTATGAATAGGAGAAAGAACATGATCAAACAGCAAGCAAGTAATAAGGCAGTATGTGGAATTCATTCTGGGTTTCTCTGAGAAGGGTTTCTGGGTGTTTGGTTGTTTTAAAAAAGCATCACGCAAGTATGAAGCAACTGTTGTGTACACAGAGGTGTTAACTTCAGTAAACTTTTTAGCCTTACTCTCTCACAATTCCTGGCTAGCTCAGAAATCAATGCTTCTTCACATCACTGATTTTATGAAGTTTTGGGATACATTATCATATAGATTGACAGTTGCCCCACTGGTTCAGCACCACAGTGTGGACACTTACAAAACCATCATTAATTTCTCACACTTGTGCCCAGCAGTGGTTTCCTACATAATAAACACAGTGTCCTTCAGAAGCAGATCAATAACCTGCTAGGTGTTCATCTTGAGAGGAAGTAACAAGAATCTATATTTCAAGAGAAATTTGTACTCTGATACGGTTTCATATTTGCAGGATACCAGCAAAAAGCAAGGCATTACTTGGTACGAGACTTTACCCATTTATGCCTAGCAATATTAGAGGGAACTCATGATGCTTACACCTCTGAATTTATTGAAAGTACTATTAAAGTTCTTTCCCTGATGAAAGAGCAGTTCAACTTTAAAAGGTGATTATTTTTTTAAATATTGAGGTGCTATCATAATTTAAGCTTTAAAAAAACCAAACAAACCATACCTCTCACAATTTCTTTGCACCAGTAAATCTATTTTGTAATTTTGTCATCTCCAAGTAGCACAGACGAAGCTTAATTTCTAAAAATTGCTCCCATTTAAATCCATCCACAGAGCTTGTGACCATTTTCTGCGCTTGTAGATTTAGTATGATTTAATTTTATCATAAACCAGAATGCTGTGAACCTTGAACTATTAGCAGTCTTGGAATGCTTATAGATAAATTGAAATAATGGAAACTCATTAAGTTCTATGTTTTACTTGGTATATTGAAATTCTTCCTAACAAAACACCTTACTGATATTTTAAAAACAGTTCTATTTTCAGAAGTCTGATTAGGCTCTAAATTCTTGTATTTTTGCTGCTGTTGCTAGATGTGGCCATCTCTTCTTTAGACAGATCAATTCTGAATTTGTAACACAACGTGTCATCACATTGTTACTCAACGTGATATACTGGGTTGTGAGATTTAAGTAAATTAATTTATTTTTTTTTGGTGCATACAAAAATAAAAGGCCAGTTAGAAATACAGATCACCTCTGATGTCATGTGCCAGCTTTGTAGAGAGAATCACCTGTGGGGACACAAGATGTGAGCTCTAGGGGATACAGCACTGTTCCTGAATGCTTATTTTTTCTTTGATTAAATCTTGTATCTATTTATTCTGAAACATCATGGCAAACTTCTCAAAAGGATTTTTTTTTCATCAGTTGCCATGTTCTTTTCTAAGCCTACTACAGTATTTCTATTTCCAGAGTAAAGCTTAGGGGCTGGTCATGTTTAGGTAGTGACCTTGAAGCAACTACTCTTTCAGGGTTGGTTTCTTCTGTTCTTTTTTTTGTTTGTTTGTTTGTTTGTTTTTTTGTTTTGTTTTGTTTGTTTGTTTGTTTTAAGTTGAACTGAAAATCATGTTCTTCTGAAAAATATAAAACATTGTAAAACAAGGTTAAAAAAGCCATGAAACCAGAATGATCATAATTAAGGAGCGTTTATATACAGATTTTTTTGCAACATATCTGCAATTCTCTCTTTTTCCTGGCTTCACTGTTCTGGAATGACCAGTTACAGACTGCTAGGAAAGCAGTGAAATTCAAGTGACAGAAGGCAGATGGGAGTGAAAACCTGAAGAGAACAATAACAGAGAAGAGAAAAGATAATCTGAGGTAGAGGAAAGGAGAATGGAAAAGTAGGATGTAAACTCAGGGCAAATCTTGGTTTGAGGGCTGAAATGAACTGGTTGGCTCCAAGGGAAGCCAGAAGGAGGGCTTTCAGTTTGATGGGGATCTAGAGCCTGGTAATTCTCCTGTTGTGAAAGAGAAAATTTAGAATAGTGTTGGTGACTTTTGTTTTTTTTTGGTAGAAGGTTATTCCCTTGACACTTTTTCTGCTAGTACCATTATTGTATATAATGGATAGATAATGTCACTGGTAGAATGGGACATAACATAAAATGTTTATCATGAGATTTCTATTCTGATATTATAATAGCACACACTTGAGTAGTTTCTGTTTTACATTTGTGTGTCAGAAAAGGAAAAAAGAGTGTCTTGAGGAGGGAGAGAATTTCCAGGACTGAAGCCATGTTATTAAAATAATGTCAGATCAAAAAAAATATTATCAAGGCATGCTTTTATCTTAGTAGCTGCAATTCTGAACTGAAAAGCAAGACAAGAATGAATGGGGAGGAATAAAGCAATCCCAAACTTCAGCAGAACAAAGGAGAGTTCAAGGTTGTGCTGTGGTAATCTGGGCACGTTTTAAAGAAATGCAGCACAAAACACTGTGGCTGTGGCAGCTCTTTGTAGATAATGCCTATGAGAAGCAAAAAATTTTGCTCATAAGAACCATTTCTGTGTGATGGCCCAGGTTGGGAGGTGTGGGAAAGTGGTGCTTTATTGGGATGAACCTGGCAAGTCCTGGCAGGGAATCCTGCAGGATCTCTTCCTTTCCTCACTTCACCTTTTCTTCCTGGAGAAAATCTCCAGCTCTTCACTGACTCCAGCCGCAGGTGTGACAATTCAAGTCAGGTGGAAGGGTGCTGTAGGAAGCTGCACTGATATTTTCATGTTCAATATCCATCTGCATTTGCTATTTTAGACATACTGGTGACAATGATTTTTATTATTCTTTCCATGTTGCTTTGGTGGTGCTTTTTATTGAAGTAATTCAAACTTGAATATCAGACAATACCTTCTGTGCATATTACTTACTAAATGAAAGAGTGCCATGAGTAAAGAAAATAAAGTTGGAAAAATTATAAGGTAAAATATAAAAAGCTGTATTTATGTTGTACTTCTGGTTGAATCTTATGAAAAATTAAGTAAATTATATTTTTCTTTTTTTTCCCCTGCTATGAAGTTTTTAATGGCAATTTCCTGTAGTAACTTCCCAAATGCATATGTAAATCTTAAAACCTAACCCCACCTCATAATTCAAACTGACCTCACAGTTTATCGTTTCAAAATTTTACGAGCAGTATAATCTGAGCTTTTCCTGGGATGTTGTTAAATAGCAAACTTGGAATTACAATAGACAAGAAATTGCATCAGAGGAGTTTACAAAAAGGCACCAGACAGATGACTGCCAAGGAGTTTTTCTTACTTTTACTGTTGTAATGTTGACACGTTGTTATCAATATTTCATTTTTAAATTTTTTTTTTCAGCTTTCTATTTCACACTTCATAATTTGCAGGAAAGATTATAGCAACACTGTGGTTCTACTCTTGAGACTATTTTGGGTTTGTCGTACGCATGCTAATGTCTGAGTTGTAAGGGAGTAGAAAGTAGAAGCTTTTTATGTTGTTGATCCCAGAATTCTGTTTGGGTTAAACCAGAGGGAGATTAAGTTTCCTAAGTTTCCCACTAAGAAATATTCACTTTCACCAACAGGAAATACTTCCCTTGTTGAAAGGGGATGCTTAAACAGTGGTGATGCAGTTGGAGCAGATCTGCATCGTCTTAAACCCTGTGTGTGTGTGAAATATAACTTGCCCTCATAGTTTGGGGATAGAATATCGATATTTTGGGTACCAGGAGCAGCAGTGAGGATGCTCTATATGTCGTAGAGGAGGACTGGTTTCTGCAGGGAGAACTGTCTGGGAATGTTGTGCCTGTTTCTCTCCCAGAGCACCCCAGGTAGCTTGGAAACAAGAGGAGGAGAGAGGATCTGAAAGAGGAGAGAGGAAGAGCTGTCACAGTTGTGCGATCTGCTCGGAGCTGAGAAAGTGGCCAGATGGTCCCAAGGAAATGATGGGATTTAAATGAAATGTCATACACTCAGAAAATGGCATTGCACACGTCATATATCTACAGGCTCCTGAAGGAGGAGAGCTGGGGAGGTTAGCTCCTGCATGGGCAGACTTCAGCTCTTCTTTAGGAAGGCTTGTAAAGTACTTTGTAAATGACAAATTTAGAAAGTCATTAAGCGCAGTATCAAAGCTTGGTTTCTTAAGTGGATCCAATTTTGATGTGCTCTCAAAACCTGAGGGCACTTCTGATAGGAAGTGGTTTCCTAATGAGGGAATTGACTAGCAGGGATGACTTTTAAAGACTTAACTACACATAAACTCAATTTGGTCCAGGTAAATGGCTTATGTATTCAGTGCAGGGGGAGTCTAGATGATGGGGTTAAGGACAAAAAATGGATATGTAGTACTGGTAAACTTTAAAGCCTTGTGTAAGACAGGAGTATGAAATGACAGTATTAAAAAGCTTAAACATTTGTTGCAATTTTAATATAACCCAGCAAGACTGTAGTGTAGGTTGGCAGGATGATGTGATGAATTACTGCTACACTGCCTGGTATATATTGAAAGAGCTCAATAAATACAACAAAGTGCCTGATGATATTCTAGAGATTAGGAATGGAGATGTGGCAAGGCAGCTCTGCTTTGGTGGCCTAAAAGGGTAAACCCAAATGCCATCCTGACATTCAGTTGCTCATAGCTGACATTCAGCCCTTGGGCAGCCATTAGATTTTCCATTCAGATCAGTGTTGACCTGAGAGATGTGCATCAGGATCTTGGGTTTCATCCTCCCAGGGATACAGGTGTTTATAGCCCTCATGATTAATGGAGGAATGGATAGAATGCTAAAACAAACAAGCAGAAAACCCAACACAAGCCCACAAAAACCCCAAATCAAAGCAAAAAATCCTCGTGTATGTGGTGGCCTGAGGTCTTACACCATGGATGTCCATACTGTTCTCCCCCATTCATGACAGGTGGGGCTTCAGCATCTCTAAAATTTTCCATTGCCTCTAAAGTGACTCCAGTCCCACATCCAGTCCCTGCTCTGGCACAGCATCATTGGGCTTTTGTCCATATCCTATACGAGGGCCTGCTGAAGCCATATCCTGTTTGCAATCTTTCTCTTCATGGTGGTTTTTTTTTTTTTTTTTTTTTTTTTTTTGTTTAACATGAATGCTCCTCTCATAATTGAATGAACTAAAGCAATCAGGAATTGAGACCAAGGGATTGAAGTCCGATATTTAACCAGGAAACTGAGGAAAACAGAAATATGGGCTATCAGGAAAATACTGCAGCAGCTGGGTTCATAAACTGCTGAGGCTAGCTGGGATCTTCCTTTTTCCTGAATTCTAAGGAAAGAGCTTTTGCCTGCAGCTGTATCTACATCACTGTGTGAAGGTCACAACATGGAGAGCTTTTTAAAAAACCCTCTCAAAATAACCACAAGATTTTTCAATTATTATTTAATCATGAGCCTTTCCCATCTAGTAGAGAGAAATGATGAAACTATGTTTAACAAGAACTCCATTACAGCACATTATTCAGTTTGTCAATTATTAGTTTCATAAAAGAAAACTTAGATGGTATAGGTCACCCAGGTAAGCAAGCAGCAGTGCCTTTGTTCAAACCATAACTGAGTTAGAATAATGCCTTTTTATTCTTTTCTATAAAAGAGATGTGTGTCTGATAAAGTCAATCCAGCTTGGTGCTAAATGCATTGTGTGTGGCTGATGAATGATAAAACCTTTGCAGGAAGGTTTGCAGGTTTGTCTGTACTTGGTGTTTAACTAAATTTATTAATGTGAAACAAAACCCATGTATTTTATACTTCCCTTGTAAACTGAAGCACAGATCACAGGAACCCATACTCTGAATTTATTTTGTCTTGCCTTTCAAAATGAGAAATTTTGCCCAAAGCTTCCTCTGATTTCGTCACACCAGAGGCCGGTACCTTTCCTCATGTATGTCATCCCACTATTAATAATCTGCCTAATTACAAAGACTTGCATACTAATTAGTGCATAATTACATCAAGGTACACACTGCTTTTTCTAGTCAATACTTCATTTATAAAGCTCAGCCTGAGTCTGGCTCATGTGGTGCAGTGAATGCCTACTGTCCCGTGTGTAAAATGACGTGTTTTAAAGTAATGTGATGGCTGTTTTAAATGTCATTCCATTTTTTAAATATTTGGTGGGGTGTGCTTTGTATTTACTCTCTGCACTCTTTTCTTTTCAAGGAATCTGGCAGCTTGGAGAAGGTGATGGATTTGAATTGATTGTTAATGTGATGTTGAAGTGTAATGTTCTACCCATGTAGGATAGAATTCCTCTTTGGATGGAAAATGGATAGGAAATGGTGCCTTACCTCTGTTAGTGCCAAAGGATATGTAGATACTAGAATAAACAGACCTTTTTTAAAAACTAAATTATCCCATAGCTTATGAGTTTCAAAAGAGATTATTCATTTTTTTACTCTCTTTTATTATAAAACTTTTTTCATTTAGTTTTTAAGCAGTAAGTTATAAAAGATGCATCCTAAGTTCTGTTCCATAGGTTAAAGGAGAGAAAATCTGATTAATAAGTCAAATTTTGTTGCTGGTGGTGCTTGGGGTTTTTTGTTTGAGTGGTTTTTATCCATAAAGGATTTTTTTGTGACTTTTTGCAGAAGTTCCTGTCAGAATTGAATGGTTTCTGTCAGATACTATAGGAGCAACCTGAAAATTAACTTTTTTCTTTGCTTTTAATTTCCCTATATTTCACAGAGGTTAAAGACAAATTTCTGCTTAATTTAAGCTTTTACAAGTTCTATGACACTCCCCTTCCCCGGCAGTGATAAGGGAAGTACTTTTATCTATTTGTTCAGCCTCTCTGTAGCATTTGAAATCGCTGATTCTCTTCTCTGCACTCCTCCTGTAAGAAGCTCAGGGGACGATTGGCCATGATTCAGGAAGGCTGAAGCCTCTCAAATCAAGTGAGAGATTTCTTTTGAGCAGCTGTTTGTCCACTTGCCTGTGTGGTCTTTGGCTCGCAGACTCTCATCAGAGTTCTTCAACACTTCAAAAGCTGTTGGTAGCACCACAGAGACCAGGCTGAAATCTTAACCATCTGTGAACAAGACACACTATCTCTGGTAAAAGTAGAGGACCATTTTTTCAATTTATGTTTTGTCTGTCTCATGGTTAAAGAACATCAGATGAGGCTAAACCCATAAAAGAAAGATGTGATGATCCCGGGAAGATGGAAGTACCTTTAAGAACTTGTCTTTTCCTAAAGTTACCTGCTCTCAAAGGCTTGTTATCATTGTTCTTAAACCTAACTCCATACATTTTTCAGCTTGCAGTAGCAATCCTGTCCATGTAACAGATTTATGTGAAGAAGTAGCTTTAAATGTTTTTCCCAGCCCCAATAATTGACTCCATTATGTGCTTCTGTTTGTTACCAGAGGGTGCCATTGCTGTGATCTTCCACGTTCTTGTGCTAAACCACTGACTTATGGAAGAGGCACTGCTGCTGTATGGTACCACTCCTTTTAGTTGTGTAAAGAAATGGCAAGAAAAGTGGCCTTATGGAGAAAACTGGAAAAAGAGCCATGTGTAGATTGAAACAGTAGTTGGAACAACCCAGTGCTAAAACAGGGATGTTTTCCTGGTGTCCATTTGGGTTTCTTACATTTCATCAGCACCACTTCCACTGTAGTGGTCTGCAAATTCATTTCTTACAGTGAAAATAACCAAAGTTTCTGGATGCTTAGTACTGTGCAGCAGAACAGCACAGGTGGCAGGAAAAGAGGCAGTTTTATTTGTGAATAAACTCCCAGAAGGAGGTGTAACTACAAAATAAATTGCTAGTATATTTGGTGCTGCTCCTGGAGGCGCCTGCCCTAATATTGAACATGTGTAAGATCCTGAGGCTTGTATTTACTGTTTGTTCATTAGTCTGTGCTTGCACAGTGATTGTCCATCTGTGCTCAGGTCTGAAAGAGATTTGCACAAGCTGGACTCTAAGAAACAGTTGATTCCTGGAATGTATCACAAGTGCAGTTCATCTCCAGAGCATATCAGACTGTATTTAGATGCAATACAAACTCAGATTTGTACCTTCTGTCCTTTGATATTTTCTTTGGGCTCCCAAATACATAATGCAGCAATCTGGGTAAAGGAAATAAAAATACAAACTTATCAAACTTGATTTCCTATAGGCTAAGATGGAAGGAGATGCTTTGGTAGTTTTTTAGTTTTCATTTTATTAAGCATGCTAGTATTATTGAGGGCCTTCAAATAGCATCTCTCTGGGTCAGATCTGCAGCTGAGCAGCTATTCAGTGGGAAGGATGACTTTTGTGGTTTCTGAAGTTGTTATAAATATCTCAGGAATTGCTGACTGTTCAAGTCATTCAGGCTTTTCAGTGGCACGTTGCTGATAGGGAGAAGATCATCACTGAGGGTGAAATTGTGTTTGCCTGAAAGTCCAAGGAGCCCATGGAAACCGAAACTTCCTTGCCATGTTTGCCCTATTGAAACTGAGATACCATCTTGTGAAAAGGCATAATATCATTCCACTACAGCAACATGCCTGTAGGCAAGGCACAATGTGTGAGCATCATTTGTTTGCTCAGAGCCATGACTGTCATTCAGAAATATTGAAAGGTAGCAGTTGGGTTTTTTCACACAAATGGTTAAGGGACTTTTCTCAACATCAAATTAGCGTTCAAGAGTGAAAATATAGCTTCTGTTTTCTCAGATGCTGAGTTGTAAGAATGAGTAATTGTGATTCCTGGGGGAATTTATTTTGGTTTTTTAACTTGAGTGGCACTAGATAAATAGGTTTATCAGTTTTCCACAGAACACTTATATTTAGTAAACTTGAAATGAGATGAATTACAGTGAAGTTGCTCCTCTTTCCAGTTTTCTTTAGGAGGGGAATTATTTTAAGGAGGCGTGTGCTATTTATATCTCCCACATAATGCTGTACCCTCAAGCTGTATTACACAGTGTGGCTATGGACAAAACAAAGGAATGGCTGTAATTGCTTAACTGACTGGAGTTTGTCTTTTATAGTTCTTTTTGTTGTTTTTGGGGGTTTTTTTTCCTATTTAAACTTCTTTTGCTCGGTGAAATAGCACATCACTGACTCTGGTGTTAAAAAGTTGTTTCTGATCAGTTTTGTTCAGTGCACAGAAAGTGTGGGGCAGGGAGGATTAGGTCAAGGTTAGGGCTCTGACCAGGGAGGCAAAGGAAAGAGGAGTCCAAGGAGGTTCCAGGTTTGGGGAACCCAGAGCAATTCAGAGAATAAGTTCTGAAAGTTAATCTCTGTATAAATGCTAGTGTTCACTTTAAAACCTCTTTTAGTACAGCAAACTTTCCAAGCTGTATTTCTGAAGCTAATAGCATATGTAAATCAGTTCATTTTCTTCTTTCACAGAGTTCTCTACATTTTCAGTATTAAATAGTGAAATAATAATCCTTATGTGCCCAGTCCTGTCAATATATCCCTGGGCAGCTTCTCAAAGACTCCTTGAGTCTCAATCATCTATATTCATTTGCCAGTTCTAATTTTCTGGATAATTACTGCATATTTCAAGACCACTTCTGTTGTGATACTTAGCCAGATTTAATTCTTTCAGATACTTTATTTCTTAACCTATAATTTGATTTCCCTGAGAGTATTTGAAAATGGGTATGCATATTCAGTTTAGTCCTAAATTTTGGGATTGAGTCACGCTCCAAGCATGTCCTCTGTGTCAGTCAGGACTCCCTGTCCTGTCCCCTGAGGACTCTGTTTGTGGACTAAATGTCCTTTCACAGGAATAAGGACACTCTCTACATAATGGAGCCCAGTATCAGCTCTTGTGGGTGACAGAGTGCCATCTAATATTTCCCAGTGAAGGTTTCTATTAATTTAAAGCAGAATTTCTCATATGTTTTCACATTTTTTGTGTGGTTTGAATTAATTAATTACATTTTCCTTTTCTAGGTAGCAGGACAGATGAAGACAGTCTAGTGTGATTACAATTATGTGGGGGTTTGGGGTATTTTTTTAAGGAAAAAAGATAAAAAGACCTGTGATAAATGTTAGGAGACTGACCTATAACCACAGCAGGCAGACATTAATAATCAATTTTTTCTGTGTTATCATCAGTCCAGCTGTTTTGCTAAAAATCCTGAGAAAACCCTCTGAGCACAGCCAGTGCTGCAGTGCTTCAGCTTGAAGGCTGGAGCTAAGGGGGAGGATTTGGGCAGAATTCTGAGGACTTCACAGTCAGCATCTTGAAGAGAAATAATTCTACATTGTGAAGAGTAAAGGAGGTAGGGCAGGCCTCACTATGCTTTTTCTGGCTTTGGTCAGTTCCCTGATATTTTATATTAAAGAGTTTTTTTCTAGATTTTTTTTTTAACTGATACTTTTCACCATCTTTTTCCCCCATCATTTTCAATCCTGGTAAAAATATTATGGCATTTGGCTGTCTTTGTCTGAAAGATAATTTATTCCACTTTCCTACATTTTTTCTAATGTAACATAGTGCCTTGAGCTGAAGACATTAATGTGGTTCCAGATAATCTCCTAGTCTGTCTGACACGTGATGGCTTAAAAGCACTTTTTATAAAGCAGAATATTACAGTATTAATGTGCAAAGTGAGGGTTATTCTCTTCCTCTACATCTGATGAATTCTTTGCATGGCTTAAAACAAATGGAGGAACAGATCATCTTACAGAAATAATGATAATCCTAGAAAAATGATCTGAAGAAATCAATATTTTTCTTTTCCTGACTTACTTTTGTCCCTCTCTATTTGAGTCTAGTTTATGAAGTAATGGCATGTTAAAATGCTTCAGATCACTTCTGTGTGGTAAATTTTGACACTCTTTCAAATATTGGTTTCATATATTTCCCTTTTGTTACTCTTCTTGTGCCATATGTACTGCAATATACTCTCATTTTTTCTTAGCTTGAAAGAAATGTTGCTATTTTTTTCTACAAACAAAATCTTTTCAAACCATTTTAAATGTGATTTGAAGTATTTCTTGAATTTCGCTGTTACATCTCAGAGGAGTAGAACATATGTGGCAAGTTCTCCAGAAAGAACCTCTCAAAAGAACATATTAAAGTTGAAATATAAGGATTTTTAGATCAAAAGGATAATGATTTTTTTAAATCTTTACTGTGTGATAAATTAATCAGAAGGTATTATAAAGATGTACAAACTTGCAGAAGGAGAGGGAAGAGAAGGGAGACGGTGAGTTTGAAATTCATGCAGACACAGACCTAAGACACTCCGAAGCCGGTTATAAACCACAGACAGAGCTGTAACACACGCACTTGTGTCAGAGTGAGCTTGGTGTGAGCCCAGAGCCTCTGGTGCTGTCTTTGCAGAGGTGCTGGGAGCAGTGCCATGTCGTGCTCAGCAGGGCTGCTCAGAACCTTTGGTGCCTCTCGGGCCCTCCTGGTGCTCTGGGCTGAGCAGGGAAATACGTATGGTTCCACCTTCCTGTGATTCCTCTAAAGGACACACACCCAAAATGATGCTTAAAGCTGAGAGTAATCAGCTAACATCCCTCAGTATGAACCAAAGTTGTGTATTTCTGACAGGAATTCTAACAGACTTGACTCTATAACTGTGAAAAAAAATTCAATTTAATAAAAGCCCAACAGATTTTCAGAGCAGCTAGACATATGTATTTAAAAGAAATGCTGGACCAAAACATCTCACACTAAGATAATTTCTGTTTCAGATTTCATATGTGAGCATGTCATATGACTCATTCATGCTTTAAATGCAATTGTGAGTGCATTTATCACTTGGTTAGTTAATATTTTTTTTGCATTAGAATGCAAACGTAGTGAAACCTGTTCTAACAGATCAGCTGCAAGAGAAACCGGCAGCAGGAAAGGAGAGGGTATTGGAGATTCTGACATCAGATTCATAGATAAGCCATGCCTATACCCCCAGAACAAAGATACGCTGTAATTTAATTTAGAGTTGTTCTATCTAATTTTTAAAGATCTATTTTTAAAGATCTATTTTACTTATTTATGAGAGGCTGAATTCCAAAACTCTCTGAGCTGTTATGATGCTTATGTTGTAAGCACAATAGGTTGTGCAAACAAGTTTAGTAAATCTCAGAATTAAAAGGAATTCTTCAAGAATTAGAAACGAAAATCTTGCTTTCTGCAAGTCCATGTAAGCTTTAATGAAAAAATACTTACGGTATTTTAAAAAGAATTTTGAGAAATAATCAGAAAGCAACTTCATTATTATGACTGATCAATAATAGTGAGGGAAAGTTCTGGTTTGCTTGCATAGAAACTGTGAATTTATGGCAATGCTACAAAAATGTGATGGTTGTAGGTGTGGAACCTGGAATAAGCCTGCACAGCTCTAGCAGTGCTCAGTGTACCAGAGTGAAGTCCATACTCCATTTATTTGTGCCCAATAAGCATTCACCAGTCTGGGAAATGGCTGCAAACCTGATGTAGTTTGTTCTGTATCCTGATGGTCTGAAAATACTAACTTATCTTTTAAAGAGTTTCAGAAGTCTGAGGCATTAAAATGTCAGAGGCGATATTTTTTATAGCCTCTTTCTTATCTAATTGAAACATAAAGTCCAGTAAGTGAATTGTGATAATTTTGTACAGGAGCTTCTATGAAAGCTCCATCCCATTAGGTAAATGTGTTTTAGCTGCTGTTACTGAGGTGCTAATACAGAGCCCTTGCCAAGCAGCCCTTTTTAGCAGTAGCTAAAATAGCTAAATTTACATGAACTTAAACAGCTAAATTAATGTATGTTGAACAATTTCTTTATTTCTTCTTCATAATCTGAATAAATCATTTGGAAGAAAAATAATCTCCTGGTAATTTTGTTACCTGAGGATTATTGGTCAGCCAGGTGTACTCCGAATGGGACTGAAGCAGGCAGCACCTGAACTGCCCTCACTGCACGTGCTGGCATCACACCTGAGGTGGTGTCTCATGAGCCTCTGAGCATTGCTGCTGTCAGTGGGAACAGGAACCAGTGAGGGGCTGCGCCTTCCCTGTTTGACCCCACTCTTCCTCAGCGCTTTCCTGGTTCTTGTCCTCCTCCCCCAAAAGCAAGGATCTTGTCTCCTCCTGGCATAACACATCCTCCTTCTAACCATGTTCCTCTGGAAGTCTTTGCTGCTTGTTTTGCAGCTCTTATCGATCAGATTTTGGTTCTCGTGCGTTTTCTGTGTCCTGTTTGTCCAACTGTATCACGACTCTGCTTTGGCCCCTGTGGGGTCATTATATTATTAATGTACTTAATTCAACTGCATTACAAAATGCTTCAGCCTCATTGCTGTTTGTGTTTCTTGGAAAGTTAAACGTGAGAAAGTGTTCCTGTGCTGCTGGCTCTGTTATCCAGAGCTCCTCTGGCAGAAGGCAGCAGCCTGCCTGTGGGATACAGCAGCCTCTGCTTTGGCTGGGCTGTCCCAGGACAAAAGAAAAATAAAATAGCTTGAAATGCAGTTTTAAGAACCATTTATGTTAAATCTTTACAACCTTTATATAACCAATTTCTGTCTGTGGTGTCCAGAAAAGGGAGTGTCACAGAGGTGGTGGCCAGAGACACAGGGGACAGCATCACACAGGGGTTTCACTGTTTGAGGGGCACAGGGCTTGGTTAGGAAAGATTGGGTTAGGAGCCAGGGCTGGGTTAGGAGTCCAGCTCTCATTGGAAAGTGCTTTGATTAACACTGGGATTGATACAGCAGACAAGCGTTGGAGCAATAGATCATAGGATTTAGTGATATACATAGGGATTGGGTGCTGAAACCTGGTTTGTGTTTTGGGGTGTTTTTTTTGATTTTGGTTTGGTTTGGTTTGGGTTTTTTTGTGGTTTTACCACTTGTGGATTTCTGCCATGCCCATCACTGCATATCTGGTTCATTTTTGGTCAGCTCTGTTCCAAAGTGCTGAACACCACGTGCCCCAGAGTCACAGCTGAGGCTGCTGTGATTCAGTGCAGTGGTGCTCCCCTGTGAGCCAGAGCTGCCCCGTGCAGAGCTCGTGCAGCAGCAATGCTGACGGATCCCCTGCTCCCCATGGCTGAGCAGGGCCCATTAGTGCATTGATTGCTGCTCCTGGCTGCTCTCCTGCTTCATGCCAGGTTTGAAACTGATACTCAGTGACTTAGGAGGTAGATGCACAATCTGTACATTTATCAGTGGGAATGAAAGGATCGTTTTTGTTCAGACACAGGTGAGTTACTGCTTCTGTGGGCTTGAAGGCTACTGGCAAAAAAGATTTCCCTAGAAAATAACCAGACAGGATAAATGAGCTGGGCTTCTGAGGATCTGAAGTATAAAATATGTAAATTACAAGAATTTGGCATACTGTCAGACTTAGGCTTTTTCCCTTGATATACAGAATTTGTGTGACCTGCTCAGTCAAGCATCCTATTTGCAATAGATTTTTACAGTGAAATTTACAAGTGGCTTCCTTTTTTTATTTTCTCCTCTTTTAGTGGGAGCGTTATCTCACAGAAATTCCAGGTCCAGTTTGGAGCGTTATGTTATGCTTTAGACATACATCTGTGTCCTTAAAACTTGAGTGAAAATACAAGATGCCTATTTGAATAACACGGTGTCACCAACAGAGCTTGAAAGTGATGCGAGAGGTGATGGTGCTTCCTTATGCTCCTCTCATCACACACCATGTAGTACAATTGGGCACGTATGTGGGTAGTTCTTTGAAAAAGAATAATAAACAGGTCCAAGATGTGATGTCAGATCTAGTTAATCAGTGTAATAGAAATACATTACCCTAAATCTTGGTTAGGAAAATAGTAATCAAAGTCTTGAGTTTCTTTTCATTTGGAGAGACAGATGGCATATCTGCTTAACGGCAAATATCCAAAAGAATTTTTTTTTAAAATCCTATCTTTCAAAACATGGCAATCAGAATCATCTTGGAGAGGAACTATTAAATTTAATAAGCCATATGTTCAGTGAATTTACTTATTTTGTTCAAAGATGTAGACATAGAATTCACCTCTGTGTCCTTTTGTGTAAATTAACTGCTTTATTCTCTGCTACACAATTAAGGTATTTAACAAAGTTCCAAATGTGCAACATATTATTAGCCAAACCCAGCTACTAGTTTTCATGTTGCTGAAATAAATGCATTTAGGTGAACAGTCTGCAGTTTACTAGAATTCCCTCTGTGGAGTTCAGCGTGTTTGAAGATCAGATTGACTGGCAGCTTCCTTGGTATACATAAAACAGATCTAAAATTATTTCAAATAGAAATTCTCTGAGGATTCTATCATCTTTGCCGTTCTGTTGTACTGAAGATGCAGATGTGCCAGACTGTTCTGCAAGATTATAAATGCATTATTGAAACCCTAATACACTCTCTAACAAATATATGCAGTGCAAGAGGTTTTCTTAGCCATCTCGTACCCACTCATTTTATTTATTTCATGTAATTGGCATGTTGTTCTGCTTTTATAGCTTGTTAAAATGAGATGTGAAAATGGCTGTAGCTAATGGCTGCTGGAAATCTTTTCCCATGGTAGGAAGGAGGAAAAAAAAAAGGCATTGCAGATTTTAAAGCACAGAGCTCTCCCAGTGAGAAGCAAAGATTAAAAAAGGTGGATACAATGCATTGCTGTGTGTGGTAGCAGTGAGTTTTAATGACCTTGGATACATAAATGAACATTGAACCAATGTCCAAGGCCTGAGGTGGCGTCCTGTGATGGGGGCAGGGCTGCTCTGGGCTGGGGTGCTGGCACTGACACAGGTGTGCTGGTTTTCTTTCCCTCTGCATGATGATTAAGAAAATGATAAGAGAATATGTGGAATGTCTTCCTTGGCAAAGTGAAGGACTTTCCTCCAAGGTAAACTGTGGGCAGACATCAGCTCCTCCTTCCCTGGAGTCAGGGCTCTCCATCCCAGTGGCTGGACATAAATTAACATGTTTTTATTCTGATTTAGCAATGAACTGTTGAGGTCTGATGGGATAGAAACCCATGTGAATGTCCAGAGTATACATCACTAGTTTTAAAAGAAAACTTTCTTGGTTTTCTGCTGGATACACTGTAGATACTGCCAATGTTATTTGAATTGCTGTCAGGAGAAGCACACAGTTTGTCCTGTTATTCTTAAACATTTAGTTTTTAAACTTTAGTGGCTTTAGAAAAAAATTATAATTACAGTGCTGCACACCATGATTTTAAATGATTGTTCCAGTCTTTAGCAGCTCTTGGAACTTGAAAGGATTTTAGTCTCAGGATTGGACCTGAGAAAGTGGAAGACAGCAGAGGAACTTTGGTGCATCAGTTATCTTCTCTATCACTAAGGGCATTGCACTGCCACACTATATTTAATGAAATGAGCAAACTATATTTATATTTCCACCTGATCTAGGAACCTGTGGTTTGTTCCATGGCAAGACGTTAAATTGCAAATAGAAATAAAAACAAAATTTCCTGTTAAAAAAAGCATGCCTTGCAGAGCATTTGTTTTCTGGCATCCTATACTTCTTACACAAGAAAAAATGTATTTGGATACTTAAAAAAACCAACAAATTAAGAATTTTTTTCCATTATTAAAACATTTTTATGTTTTAATAATATTTTTATTAAAACATTATTATTAATGCTGGGAAAGGGCTTGAGTTTTGTATATCCATATCTTTGAGTTTTGTATATCCATATCTTTTTTTTTAATTATTTCAGTGTAGCATTAGATTTCTATACAATGTCCTAGCACGTGCTAGATGTGTTCCAGAGAATGATCAATGTTGTGTGCCCGTTCCCATGTGAAATATTGGTAAGATGGAGTATATCAAACACATTTATCTGCTGCAAATCAGTTTGTCTCAGAAAAGACTCAGTTAAATTATATGGAGCCTAATTTTTCTACTGATACACCTTCTGAATTTTATCTGATATACTGTATTTTTCTTCCCCAATAGGTCAAATGAATCATCCTTTACTTTCTCTTTTAGAACGGACAGTAAAAGTAAATTCAGCACATTCCATTTGTGTATAACCGGCGTGATTTACTGCACGGCTGAATATCAAATCATAAAACTTACAGGACATGGTTAATACATAACCATCAAAATAACAGAGTGCAATTCTAAATTTATGAGGCTGAACTTAACACTGAATATCAAATAAGAACCACATTGATTTCTGTAGCGCATGGCTTAAAAACACATTAGGTGGCATAACTGCAAGACAGTACATTGATTTAAGCGTAAAATGCATAGCACTCAATACTTCACCACCTAACGTTTCCCAGTAATGAACAAAGCTGTTGTATATTGATGAAAGGAAAATTATTTGTTTTGTTAGATTATGGTACTCAAGCAGATGCCTTGCTTTTAGACTGGGTTGGCACAATCGGAATCACTCCTGGTAACAGATGACGTTGGACACCTGAAAGAGAGGGTACACGGTGAACTCTGCATAATGTGTTTTAAGAAATATGTATTTAGTCTGGACTTAATGTAAGTCTGAATTCAGGTACCCTCATTTCAGGGAGGGTACGTTGGCAGGTACAGAAGATTAATTGCATTTTGGAGGCCTCTAATTGCCTTTAAAATGTTAAACATTTGCCTTCCTGAATCATGGCCAGAGAGTAAGTCTATAAATCTCTATCACCCTTCCTCAATAACTTTTGCCAAAATGAACTCTTATTTACATCAGGAAACACATTTTTTTGCCATGCTTTAGGCCCCAGTACACAAACCGCCTCAGCAAGTGAAGAGTTTCATTGACTTTAGTCTAAGGTCTCCAAAATATAAATTCAGTTGGCATTGACATTTCTTCTAGATTTAGTCTTAAGTAGAAAATTCTGTGTAAGGGTTGAAACTGGGTCTTTTGAACATGATCTCCTCACAACGCACAATATCCAGGGTGGCATCTTTGTCCTTTTTAGTGCTTCAATAGTGCAAAGGGAACTTGGAGCAGCTCAGCCAGAAGCTTCAGGTGAGTGTGGTCCCTGGGCTGTGCTGGCAGGGGGAACAGCCAGGAGCTGTGCAGTGAGCTCTGCTCTTGGTGCCTCCTGTGAGAGTGCTGCTCATCAGCCTGTGAGAACAGGGCAGCAAAAACACCTTGCTCTTGAAGGATTTCAACTGTTGAGAACATACAGGTCTGTCTATTAGCTCCAGCTGTGCACACACACATTTGTGTGTTTTGGATTCCTTGTAGAAGTGTGGCCACTCCCACGTTCAGTCTGTGGCCTCTGACAGGATGTGCCCTCTGGGGTGTGTGCACTTCAGAGCTGAAGTGTGCAGATATCAGCTCCAAATCTGTGTTGCACATTCAGAGCATTCACGTGGTGCTGTGTTGACAGTGAGTGTTTTAGAAGACAAATTGGATGCAGTTGTGTTCTAGTCTTGCTTACATTTTGGGTTATTTTTTTTATCCTGCAAAGTTTAAGTATTAGTCTTCATGACATGCAAAATGGTCTGAGGTGTTGGAGAATAATGTTTTAATCATCATTGACATTTTCAGAGAAGATTAAAATTTAATAAAATTAATTGTCCATTTTTGAATGGCTCACTTTGCAGTTAATCACACACCTTTAGCTTCCATTGCAGATGGGTATTTCTCTCCTGCAGTGTTTTTTTACCTTGAAATTCACCTGTAATTATGATAATTGATTAAGTTGTTGGTTATAATTTTTTCTTCAAATTAATGGAATGTAATTTTAAGTTATGCTTAGTGTGAAATAAACTGCTTTTTTATCTTGAAAGAACCTTTTCTAAATCTGTACGAATATTTTTTTCTTTCCCTTTTAAAGGAAAATCTCCAACATACTAAAAGAATATAACTTACTGGGGTTATATTTAATGGCAAGTATAGAACACATTGTTTTCACTGCTGTGCATCTCTAGTAATATAATTTGAAGTGCTAGGGCCCTTTGCATCCATTTCTGAATCTATTATTAGTTGATTAAATTAACTGGCTGGATCAGTACAGTGAGAAGAGACACAGTAATGATATTACAGAATTAGTATGCTATGATGAATTGTCAAGAAAAGTAACTGTGACAGCCCTGTGGCCATATGCACTTAGCCATGCAATTTATAGTCATTTGAAAAGCCAAGGACTTTTCAGTTTTGGTTAGGAAATTTGTTCTTGCTTTTGACAGAAGTTGAGGGATATGTGTGTCTCCAACAAGAGGGGGTTTACAGTGCCAGCGTGAAAAGAAACCAAAGGCTCTCCTCAACTGCTAGCATTTGGGTAATTTACAAAGAACAAGCTTCAAAAAAGGATGATTTTTATTGTAGCTGTGCCAGTTCTTTTAAATAGATTATAATATGATGGTGCATAGTATGTAATAGTGTGGGTTCCTTTACAGTTGTAGAAAATAGTATTGCTTAGGGTAAGGTAAAAGTGAATGCAATCTTGTATCACGATTTCAGTAGTTATGGAGCACCACAAATTTTGGTACAGCAGCAATAGGGCCTTTTTAGGAGGACAGTAAATACAGCTGGGTTTTATTCTTGCAACTGATTTGAGGCTATTTAAAATGCCTTATTTTGCCTTTATGCAAGTATTTGTAAGTAAAATAAAGATTGCCAAACACCATCAAAATCACTGGTAGTTACAGTAGGTAATCACCATACAGGAGTTGACTCATGGCCAATGTTCTAGCAGTTCCCACTCTTTTCAGCTTGCTCTGCTTAGTTGCTGGACACTTGGAATTTAAATTTAAAATCTTGCCATTTTCACATTTACCGTATTGCGTGTTGGCTCTCTCTGTAACATTCTTAACCATTACAGCCAATTACACAAATATATTTTCAAAGTAGTAACAGGCAGAGCCTGAATATAAAAGCAGGTGGACTAAGACAAAAGACAGCTGATTGTGTAGTTAACTCATTCTTTATGTGAGCCTAATAAATGGCATATCAGCAGTACTATGGATCTGTAATCTTTGCTGAATATCAGACTAAAATTCTTATTGAACTTTCTGAAGTGGAGTGTGAGGCCATTTTTCTTAATAGTGATTATGTCAGTTCAAACTTTTGTAAAGAAAAGGAAAATATGAAATAGGTTTTTAGTCGTTAAATGATAGGATGTAAGAGGAATTCTTAATCTCACAGGAAACCACAAGTGTTGATCCCTGCTGGGACCTCTTCCTGGCACGTAGGTGCTGGGGATGATCCTTCAGACTGCTCTGCTTGCTCCCTGGTGCCCTGGGAGCAGAACTGCTTCTGTCCTTGGGTCTGCTCCAGCAGATCTTCCTTAGCACACATTGCTTTAAGCTTTGGGAGGAAATACAATTTTTTATTTTCATAAAATAATTTCACTTTCTAATTTTAATTAGGGAAACGTTTTCCAAGCTGCAGTCTGAGGCTGACCCCTAAAGGTTATTTGGTCCATGGGCATGACATACCAGTTTATACACATAATCTGATCAATTCCACTCCTCTCTTCCTCTGCTTTGCTTTCTTTGTCACTTTGTTCTTAGTGTTTGGGTCTTTTCTACCACAGTTGAAGCCCACTCCTTGTTTTTTAGTGAAGAATGGATTTTTCCTTCTGTTTAAAATCTTCTCTCAATTTAATTATTAGATTAATTTGTAATTTTGTGTTTGAGTTATATTAATTTTTCAGAGTTAATACACTAAGGAAAACATGTAGCATTAATACATTCAGAAAAATAATGGCCTCACCACTTTTTTTGGCAACAAGAACCTGCGGCAGTTTTGTTATTTTACTGCTAGAAGTCTTACTATTAATAAAGAGTTAAATGCTGCTGTTAATGCTGGTGTTAAGTAAGAAAACATTTCTACAGTTCCCCAGTTTAAACAAATAGTCCCTCGACTTCAAAGTAAAATAATTCAAATACTCAAAAAATTAAATGTTAGTAGCTTAAATACTTAATATTTTAGACCTAGATAAAGGTATTTTTCAGGTAACAAAATGTGTTGTTAGGTCTCTGTATTTGTATGGACTGACCTGAACAGGATCTTCCTTGAAGTTGTGACCTAATACTGATAATGGTGGTTGCTGGGTTTTGTTTTGTGTTTTGTCTTTACCTTTGTCATAGATCTATTTAAACCCATAGTCTGGTAAGGTAATATTTCCATAATTACTGCATTTAACCCTTCAGATATTGATCAGCCCATGTTTCAGTGAGATTTTGGCTTGGTCTCAGGCTCTGTTTTTTGCATTTTGTGAGATCTGTGCTGTTACCTGCATGCAGCCTCTGTAGTAAACACTGCAGTCACAGAGTCTAATCTTCCTGATCTATGTATTCATAACAATTAGTACTAAGTAACTCTCATGCTAATTTGCAACAGTAAGCTCTGAGTGTTGGGAAAATACCCTAACCAGCCAACGAAAAAAACAAAACCAAACCAAAAAACCCTCCCCCCACACCACAGTATAACAGACAAGGTAGTATTTATTTGTGTTCTTTTTGCCACATTTACAGCTTCATTATTTTAAAATATTTTTCTTGGTGTTACTATAGAAGCAGCTTCTGAGAATAGATGATCAAAAGTTGCCCTTGTGGGCTGCTGTTGGTTTCAGTGGGTGTTAGTGGGTATAGGGCTGGAGCCAAAATTTAAGCTAAGTAAAATTGAAGAGAGGCCTGAGATGAAAATAATTTTAATTTTTTTTGGCCTGTTTTGTATGGCAGGGAGTTTTTACAGTTAGGGTGTTTGATTTGGGTGAACTGAAGGGATTAAACTTTGGTTCTCATCTCTCATTCACCCAATATAGAGGCAGATAAGCTTTTAAGATGTTGTTTCTGAATGTGCACACAGAAGTGCTTTTGCAGTGTGTAGTCAGATTTCGGAGTATTTGTGTTTGGCAGTAACTTTTCATAGACAGAGATCACCATCTAGGAAACTGCAACACATTATTTTCTTTGAAAAGAAAACAAAAACGAGCTTTGTTCATAGAAGCTGTTTGGAATATGGACAGTGCAAACCAGGGAGCTGTGGTCCTGTGCAGGCACCTGCTCCCTGCTGATGGATATCAGGTACCATGACCCAGCAAAGAGCCTCTCAGCTCTCCAGTGCCTGGACCACTGTGCTAAACACTCCTCAGAAATAACAGCGAGTTCAGGATGCTCTGAAAAAAATATTGCCCAGGATATTTTGTCACCGTGTTCTGTATTTGGAATCTAAAGAGCACTTAAACCTGAGCGGGCTGATGATAGTTGCTCTGAAGAGTCCACTCTGGCTGCCCGTGGAAATGAATGCCTTTGATGTCCGTGCACTGCAGAGAAACACAGTAAGCAGCTAAATGCCTTAATGCATTCTGCCACCGAGCGATCTGAAAGCTTCCATGTGCATCGTGGAGCTTGTGCAGGAAGGTTTTCACTGTCAGCAAAGCAAAATGAATGCCTTTAGCTTTAAAGTTTAAATGCCTCGCTCAGCAGGGAGCCCAGAGAGATTTGTTCAACTGAAATGAGCTTATAATAAGGCTTTCATCCTAAGATAAGTAAGGACAACATTCAGTAGCTCTGTACTCCCTCACCAGAAAATACAAATAGCTTTCTCTATGTGTTATGATGCTGTTATTGTCTTTCATGTGATATGTTGCAATTCATGCTAATAGACATTTTCCATCGTGGGCTGTGGTAACGCCATGTTGTAACTACATCACATTCAGAAGTTCAAAAGAATAAGAGTTGCAGCTTACATGTTAATTGGTTTGTTTATTTTGCCCCCCAGAAACGAGCGCTAGGATAATATCTACAGAAAGATTTGCAGTAGCAAGGTATTTTTAAGCCATTTAATTGTGCTCAAACTTTACAGAGGTTCAAAATGCATTTAGAGAGATTCATAGCAAAAGAAAATCCATCACTGGCTATTAGACGTGAAACCCCGCTCCTGGCTCAGGCAGCCCCAGAGTTGCAGATTGCTTGAGGCTGAGAGAGTGTGTGGGAGCTGTCCCTGTGCTTGCTGCTGCTGGAGATAAGGAACTGGGCAGGGTGGACCATTTGTCTGACCTGGTGTGGCCGTTTGTGTATTCTCACCCCTGTATCTGCCGATTTTCTAGCCCCACCCCAGTCATAATTATTCCTTCTGCAATCAAGAGGCACTGTTTGATCTGCAGGTTTCAGCTGGGATCATTAAAATAGCACTTATGGCTGGAGCCTCTGTCCACTCTTGTTTTTCGTGTGGTGTTTGTTACAGGGTTTCTGAGTCCCTAATAAGCTGTTAACAAGCTGTCAATTATAGTGCTCATGCAAATTACTGAAGTAGACAGTGAGGGGCTGATGTGTACAGTATGCTATCTCAGAGGAGGTAAACTGAACCCTTCTAATTTTCATCACTGTCCTTGCAAAGCCGTCTTCATAACAGCTATAAAACGTTCATCTTGTCTTCTCCTTTTTATCATGTTTACAAATTGAATGTAGTAGTTAAATATCAATTACTACAGGTCATATTTTGTGTTAAATACCAGGCATCTAAAAATAGAACAATGACATTTAGATCCCAAGGACTTCAATGAATCTGTCTTCATGCTGGTTTAAATGTCTTATTTACAATTTGCTGGGTTTCTGGGTTCACCAGAAGCATCCTGCTTTCATTTCCACCACTGCCTTTGTATTTCCTATTCACTTGTTTTCAATATATCACATTTTTGCTTGAAAATCCATTATTTCTTGGACTCTTTTTAACTCTTCCCCAAGGACTGCAAGCCAGGTATAAGTCTCTGTATACCAGTCATCAAAACTTCTCTGGCTGCTTATTATGTTTTTTTCCTAAGTAATTCTCAGAAATGAAGTCTCATAGCTCATGCTCCTTATCTTGGTCAGGGCTCCCTCAGGAGCATACCATAAACCTAATCTCTTTCAAATTCTCCATCAAAATATCAACATAAATTTATTTGTGTCCCCCTTGGTATCCATTAACTCTTGGAATACTCACCCAATGTCATTTCATACCCTGTGTTACTCCACTTGGCTGTGTAAGCACAGATCGTTGTGACCTTACTAGTTCCAGTTAAAATTCAAATGCTTCTGGTTTGTGCTTACCACTGCAGAATTTTTTTTTCATCTGTTTTGAGAAAGTGGAACAAAGCAGCAATTGGTTGACTTTGCTGTTTGACCGGTGAAAGTGAAATTACTGATGGAGTACAAGTATCCAACATCTGACTGTGATGTTTAGCAAGATTTCTATTTAATAAAAACAGCTCAAAGATTTTAAAAGGAGTCACATAGAAAAAATGCTACTTCTCTGGTGAATTTTAAAGCTAAAATGATCATCAAAAGACTCCTCATTTGTGAGTTTCTCTTAAGTACATGTGTAATCATAACTGAGGAGGGGAAAAGGTGGGTAACCTGGGATACAGTTGTCAGTGGAATTAAGTCCATGCCCGATTGTTCTCATCTCAAGTGGAAGTGTAAAAATTTTAGGCTTTTGGCACTTCACAGACCATTATGTTTTATGGAGGACTGCATAAATAAATCAGATTTCAAAAGGCACAGTTCTGTTCTGGGTTTGAAAGGTCCTTTTGAACAGGCAGTTCTGTTTGTGGGCTCATACTGGAGCGATGTAGATCCTTTTATTTAGTTATGCTTTTAAAAGGCAAGTGATATCCTGACTCTTAAGTCTGTGTTAGGGAACCAGAGAGCATTTCAGTTGGGAGGAAGGGCTGGAGATCATCTGGAGGTCACTGTCTTCTTCAGAAAGTCCTTTTATCCTCCTGCCACATGTCCCCCAGCACTGGACAGAGCCTGGGCCTCCAGCATGGTGACTGCAGTGGAGGGGCCTCAGCACCTCAGTGACAGAAGGATCTGGTCACCTTGACTCCAACCTGTCAACAGCTGTAGCACAGCTGGATCAGAATGGAGTCATCCTCCAGCGTGTAATGTTTGGCTCTTGAATTTCAAATATTTGAACCCAATCTTAGGAGTGCATAGGCATTAATTTAACTAGAGTTAAATACTCTTAACTGAGTATTCTGCAGAAATTGAGTGGGTTATGTGCCTGCCGACTTGATTCTGCTGCATTAATATCAAGGACTGTTTTTCTTCTGTGAGCTGAATGGAATCAGGATCAAGAGCTAAGTAAAGTTAAACAGGCATTCATATTCATTCAGGAGCAGTACAAAGTCTGCATTCAACTTGGTGCCATAATTTTCATGTGATATCTGGTAAGCTTATTACTTAGCAAGAGCTATTAGATGAAGTTAGGCTCACAATTACAAGGAGACCCAATCAGGCTTTTGCTTCACAGAGCATGGATGACTGTAGGAAGCTGATTAGGATATTTGTAGGATATTAGTGGGAGGCTGAGGAGTTGTCATTCCCTTTTCTGAAAAGATGGATTTATTCAAAAAGCTATCTAATTGGATAGATAATTGATTAACTGAGAAATTATACTTTCAACAAAAAGCTGTCACCAATCTGATAAAAAGCTTGTCCTTTACAGATTTTTGGAATATAGGGACAGATGTCTTCCAGTTATCATTTCCCAGCTGGAAGTCTAAGAAACAAAAGAGTTGTAAGAGCATCATACTGTCAGGATATGTTCAAAATGGCTCTTTTTTTTTTTTTTTTTATTTTTTTTAAATAGTCAACAACAACTGGCTGCAGCATCTGGCATTACTGTAGAGTTTTAGAATTGTTAATTCTACCAACTTTAGGTTGGAATAGCATTACAGACTGAAAACAACACAGTTTCTCATTGCTTTTCTTTTTTCTTGAAAACCTGTTTTATTGGTTCCAAATTTGCATTTTGTAGTTAAAGCAGGAGCCTTAGAGTTACTGATGAAATGCTTTGGGGCAACTGAAGGAGGCAGATATGGTGATGGCATTGCTTGTGTGGAAATAGGCAGCAGGAATGGTGTGTCTCCTCTCATGCCTGGTGGCTGCAGCCCCCGAGCAGCTGCGGCTGCAGGGATCAGCGGCAGCGCTTTGCCCTTCTCTGAGAGAGCTGCAGGGCTCCTGCTCACAGCAGGAACACCTCCAGCTCCAGCTGCTTCAGTGTTCTCTGAACACCTTGAAAGGCTTTCTTCAGTTCTCATGACCATGGGGATTGGGGTGGGGTGTGTGTTTGGGTTTTAGGGGGCTGATTGCAAAGGTTTCTGACCCTGCCAATGATTAAGATCTGTACGTAATGCATGACAGACTGGCATTCAGTCTATGATTGGATAGGCCTCCTAGTACTTCCCCCCAAAAAAAACCCCAAAAATAACCAACTGAAAACCCCCACAACTAAGCAATACTTTTTTGGGGCATTCCACTTCTCTTTGAGTAATCTAGTCTCCAGTCCTGTTCATGATGAGTCTCTGGGGTCTGATTCTATATTACTGTGGTACTGGCTGCTTTTCATGCATGTGCTAATTCCCATTTCACATCTAGCCATCAAGTGTGTGTATAGTTCAAGGCACAAATTGAAAGGCCAGATTTGAAAGTTGAGTTTGGTTTTTGGTTTTTTTTCTTTTTCTCCTGTTAAACCATCAGAGTTAATTTAAATTTTCACACGTGGAGTCTGAATGCCTTGCTGTAAATCAAAAATAGCTGCGTTCAAATGAGCAAAGTTGTGAATGGAGATTAAGAGAAGTAATAGAAAACATAAAGAATGTTCTGAAAAAATGAATGCTATAGAATCTCCCTCTAACTTTGTGCAGCAAAGTACTTGGCTTTTAAGATATTAACAAAAAAAATACAAAGGTAGCTTGACAACACTGGGGATTTTACATGTTTTACACTTCTGGAAAATGGACCAAATCAGCTGTGGTAAACATACTTATTAATATTCAATTTATTTCCCAGTGTCTTGAAGGAACCATGCTAATGTTTGGACTTCTTCGTTTGTTTTGATTTCATCGTGGGAAATTGTATCCACATAAGTGAGCATGCACTGAACAGCAATAAATCATTATTTCTCATATGACCAATATCAGCAGGAATCTCATACACTTCCCTGCTGGAGTTGATTTCTAAATTCATTGAATAATTATTGGTGCTGCTTTTCATATGTGACAAACATTCTTCTCACTGATTCTGTGAAGTCTTACAGTGATGTTCACACACAACCCAACATGCAGAGATTCTTATTTTTGGGATGTGGTAAAAGGAAGGACAAGGAACCTACATACATTTTAAAATAACATCTTATGATATACTGGGAGCTTTGTAGTATGCAGTTCAAGGAAAAAAAAAAAGAAATCTAACTCAGATTATTTTAATAACTTTTTCAACATTGTGGTTTATCAAAATGCAGATATTTTATTGAAATGTTAATATTCATGTAATATCATGAACTGTTTCTGTCATGAAAAATAATGTCAATTTTAAATTATCATAACAAAAATGATGTGGTACAGGGTAAAGTGTCTCTACTGAATGCAAAATTCTGTGAAGCTCTCAAGGTTTTAGCAACAGTTATGCAGATGGGAATGATCAATGACTGCATGAAACTTTATCTTTTGCTGTAGATCTAACACCAACTGTATCAGTGTCTTTCAGAGAGCAGCAATTGTTTTTATAATCTGGACCAGAAAAACAATCAGAATACCAGCTGGGCCTGTGTCTGTGGGATTATGTTCACAAATCAGGGATGGGGAGCTGGGTGAACTCACCCACATCTCAGGGGTGTTCATTCACTTCAGCTGGAGTGAAAGGCACCCCATCAGCACCACTGCTCTGCTACCAGCTAAACTGGGGAATAGCCATTGGTTCTCAAAATGAAATTAAAAGGACAGTTCTTCACAATTTAAAAATAGCTCTATTATAAATGTTGGTTAAGTCCATAACATCTTTGCCTGTCAGAACAGTACCACAAATTACTGTTTCATTAATCAAAGGGTTAATTGAATTTTTAAATAAAACACTGCAGAAGTTCTCTATGGAAGTGAGACATCAATTCACTTGAGGGGAGAAATCCTTTAATAGCCTGTAATTTAAATAGTTTTCCACCAAAATGAATTTATTGGGTATTGATTGGCTCCCAACTCAGTTTTAATACTGATTAAATATTACGACTTCATTTCAACACATCTGGTAGTCCTTTTTTTTTTTTTCCTTTCCCTTCCCTTTTTTTTTTTTTTCCCTCATATGAAAACCTGGGTAATTGGATTCAATTAATTTCTAAAGTCATGTTTAGGATAAGATAGGTTCAGTGAGAAAAGCCAGTCTATTTGCAATGACTTTCCTTTCTTCCTTGTGAAATACTGTTCCTTTCTTAGCCCATGGCTTATGCCTTCCAACCAGAGAGAGCAATTCTTCAAAGATTCCCTCTTCTGGAAGCTGCTTCACTTACAACAATCACATGTTTTCACATGTATTTACCGTGTTATTTTTTGCTGCTCTCAAAGCCAAATCCTTTGAAACAAAGCAAAGTTTAATTTTCTCAGGGCTCTTAACAGTTGTATATTTCAGGATTTAAAACTGGCTTCCATAAACTGAAATGTTGTGGTTGATTTATCATCAGTGAATGTGTTGCTCTCCTGGGTGACAGAAGTGGAATGTTTTAGGCAGTGCTGCTCCTTGGTTTTTTTTCCCTCTCTGTGTGGCCTGTGTTGCTGGCATCACCTGTCTGTGTGTAACTAATTCATCAAAAATAGCAGAAATAAATCTAATTTTATTTCTCAGATTATTTAGTGAATTTCCAGATAATGTTTTAGTCACTCTTTGGGAATGAAGAGAAAAAAGAGAACATATATATGTTATACATCCCCACAGGTGCATACCTGTCAGCCTCAGGCAAGTAGTATCAATTAGAAGACTGGAAACTTGACTTTGCCCTGGTGTCTGCTGAAGCAGAGATGCCTGCAGTGCCCCAAAGGGGGGATTTGGTCCCCTCCCTGCAGAGCCAGCCAGCCCAGGCTGTACTGCAGGAGCTGCAGAGCTCCTGGTGAGGGCCAGGCAGGGCCCCAGTGATGGAGCTTAGTGAGATGTAGGAGAAATGAAATTGAGATGGAGATTGAGAGGTTTGGTCAGGCTGGGGAACCATCCTGGTACAGAGTGTGTGTTTACTTCCTCAAGCTTTCTTCGTGCAAATGCAGCCTCATTTGAAGAACTGCTTTGGCTATATTATAATGGAACTGAATTTCTCTCTCTTTTTTTTTTGTAATCATCTGTAGAAGGCATGGAGGTATTTATTAAGAAAAGCTGTAATTATTAAAACATTAATTAAAACACAGTTAAGAGTATTTGCATTTGATGGTCTGTTAGGTTAATAATGACTCAGAATGAGTGTTGTTTGTTTCTTGAGCATTCAGCATAATGGGATTTTTTTCTTTAGGTGTTCAAACTCCAAGATACACTTTTCATATTGGAGGGTGGTTAAGGCTTGTGGTACAGGTAAAATAACTCCTAAATGGAGTTTTGTTCCTTTTGCCCACAAATGATTGACCTGCCAGCCTGGCTCAGTGTTGCATTCCCCTGAAATGCTGGCAGTGCTGGGTAGGGGGTCAGTGGTACCCACAGCACCTCACTGGGCTGCCTGAGAAGGTGCATGAGGCAGCTAACAAAGAGCTAAAGCCATGATTGAAAGGTTCAGGATTAGTGCTGGGCTGTGGTGAACACCAGCGGTGGACACCTTTAAGCGCTGTGTGACTGTCCGTTCAACAAAATCCTCTTGGGTCTGGATAGTATGTGAAAGTTAAGGTAGCCCTTCTGGTTGTGCTCGCAAAGAGGTTTTTAAACATCCACTTTTTAGTACAGTTATGCCCGAAGGTTTTAAAAATCTTCAGATATGTGAAATGTGCATCTGCTTCTGCCCACAGTATGTTGGTGACCCCATGCTGTGAGAAACTCCTAGCTGTATAATTTTAATAAATACAATTAAAGTATCAGCAATTCAAATAACATTAGCTTATACAAATTATACCTATGCATTTTTGTTGCTTTTTTTGCCTACATTTACGTGACTCTTCATTTCTCTTTTCCATGTAATATCTTACACCTAAATGATGTTAGAAAGAGCTCTGAAATAAAAGGTTACCGTAACTTCCAGCACCCTACAAGCGTCCCTTAAGAGAACCACCCTTCCCAGTCAAGGTCTGCTGCTCCTTATCCCTTTGGCCTCACAGTCATTGATAAAAAGTTGCAGGGGTTATCTTTTGTTTTTATGAGGGAATGAATATTTACATTTTCCTTTCTTCCGTGCAGGCAGATAAACACGCAGAATGGCATTTCTTATCTCCTTTACATAGCGCCGTATTGCAGACACTCAGTGTTCCTGGGATGTTCAGGTTTGTGATACTTTTGGAAATAAATTTGGCAGCATTTCTTCGTACATCTTTTCCAGTAACAGCTGCAGCTTCTTTGCCTGTTGTGTTTTCCTTCTGTGATGGGTTGCAGTCAAGTGTAGTTATGGGAGATGGCTGCTTCCGCTTGTAAGTGTCGAAGCCAAGCAAGTTTTGGCTAAGTTTTTGCTCTTCTTTCTTCTTTCTCTTTTCTTGTCATTCTCTCCTCTCTTGTATTTGGCAGTGTGCTGTGGGAGCAATAGCTTCAGCAAATTTGCTACAGGGGAAAAGGCAGAAGCTGCCATTACTGAGTATTACACAGTTAATACTGATGGACTTTTTCTGACACTAAAGAGCGTTTCAGACGTTAAATCTGCTCTGCAGTTTTAGAAATATTTGTGGCTTGCAATATTTGTGGTTTGAGGGTCTTTTTCATAGCCTGTTTTCTGAGGATAGGACTAGGGGCCATATGTGGATGCAGAATGGTGGGACCTGTCAGCTCAGTGTGTTTGGCAGGTTCCTTTCCTCACAGGGTGCCACATTCCCTGGAAGGAGAGGGAGTCAGGAGCGAGCATGGCTGTGCTGCAGGGCTGCAGGTGGAGCCCAGCTCCCCTCAGGGTGCTGGTGGGGCAGAGGCTGCTGAGCCGAGTGCCTGAGCTCAGCATGACCGTGTGGAACCAGTGACCTTGAGGAAGGTGCAGGGTTTGATGGCGGGGTGGTGGTGCCTGGCATTTAGGGCAGTGGCAAGGTTGAAGGCAGGCAGTGCTGCAGATGGTGACTGCAGTCCCTGCTTGAAAGGACGCTTAACTCAAAATGTAATATCTGCTGCTTTTAGCTCTGGGTGTGTGTTAATCAGCCATGTGTGTAAACCAGTCCTATGACCTTCACAAAACCCTCAGCCATTAGTTAATTCAAACAAACGAAATGTTTGACCACTCACAAATACCACAGAGGTTGAATGGGTGAAAAGAAAAGGAATTAGAAACTTCATGTGTACATAGAAATCGCCAAGTTTAGAATTATAATGGTATTCAAATTATTAATTTACATCCAGATGGAAAAATAGTTCTTTTTTATGCATAAAGTTACTGTGACATAGCAATTTATGCCCAAAGGCACAGGTGTGACGTAGCACCAGGTTCATGGGATTTGTAATTGCTAGGGATTTGTTGGTTTTGGTTTTGTATTTTCTCACTTAAAAGACTAATAATAATAATAATAATAATAATAATAATAATAATAATAATAATAATAATAAAATTATGATGATGATGATATCTTTATCAGTTACTAGGGTGTCTTCATTTTTTCATCCAAGAATAAAGAAATCCAGGCAAGTTCTTTCTGTTGCTTATCTAGTACACTTACTATGTACGTGTGTATATATATATATATATATATTCAAATGTACTGTACCAGCAGATAAGAAATCAAGCTCACCTTCTGGTTCAGATTTAATGGTTTACGTCAAGGTAAAATTTTCACAGTACTTAAGTGAGATTTTTTACATGCCATCAGATGCAGGCAGGAATTTCAGACTCCCACTAAAATTGATCTGTTTCCAGATTGAACATTGCCAAATCATGTAGGTGCTTCAGAGCATTTTACCCTGTTCCTCCCCATACTTCATTGTTTGTATGCAGTGACTTGCTTGAATAAATCTGTTTCTGTGGATTCTTTTTTTTTTTTTTCCAGAAAGATCTGTCAGAGGTCTCTCTCTTGTCCTGTAACATTACTCCAGATCATCTTCCCTCTTCCCTGCATAACTTACATGGGGAATACCTCCCCAAACCCAAAGCAGTTTGGATCTATCCAAGCAGCCTGTCTTTCCTCTGTAAGCTCTCCCTTTTTTCACCCATCTCTCAAGCGGGGCAAAGCCAGCAGTCCCCCTTTTTCCTCCTCTGTACCCCAGGACTCAGCTCCCTCCCCCTGACCAATGCAGGCTGAACTGGACCCGTGGTTCTGGTCCCTCCCTCCAGGCAGCCCCTGGAGCATCCCAGGGAGGGTTCTGCCCTGGGCTGGTGGCTCAGACACGCTGGGTTTGTCCTGGGGGAAGAGCAGGAGATTCTGCCTGCCAGCCCTAATGGCAAACCTCGTGGGAGGGGGAGGCAGAGGCTGGGAGGAATTAGTCTTTACTCACAGGCTTTTTAAGCTGTGCAGATGTTACACTGCCCAGTGACTGGGAAAAGGCAGCACACTGCAGTTGAGAGTGGTGAACACAATCTAAATTTAAAACAGCAGCTTCCATTTACCTGCATTACTTGTGAAGATTTGGCAATGTAGATTATGTGATTAGGTAATGGCTTGTAATTTTTTGTTTTTTTTTCTAGGATAGCGTTAAAAATTTGTCCCTGATGTCCTCTTCTGCCATTTTCTTTCAAATAATTCAATTAATAAATAAATTGTACCTCTTAAAATAGAATTTTACACATTAACAGTTCTCCGCAACTAAATTTTAATAAACATTAAATATCTTCTGACTTCACAAAACTAGAAGCCTAATGATAAGCAATTATCTTGAAAAGCCTCACAGTATTTAGGAGTCCTAACATTTTTAGCAAGTTCTTTTCACTATAATTGGTAAGCTGCATTCTGCCTTTGATTTACTTTCTCTAACTACATTGATTTCCATAGCCTAATATATATTTAATTTGTAAGGATGTGATTGCAACTAATATTACAGAGCTTTTAAAGGACAATAAAGTCCAGACTATGTTTTATAGATTTTTTTTATTATTTTTTCTACTCCAAATATTTTAACCACTGAGGAAGGTATAATGTATCTCATTGTTAGAGTCCCATGCATTTTTTATTTATTGCAACTTAGGTTGCATTGAGATGAAGTGGTGTGCTCACATTTTCCATTCTGCTTTCTGACATAGTTCTCTG
Source organism: Cettia cetti (assembly GCA_013401135.1). Lineage (NCBI taxonomy): Eukaryota > Metazoa > Chordata > Aves > Passeriformes > Sylviidae > Cettia > Cettia cetti. The sequence goes on from VZUI01050387.1 coordinate 39,927, forward strand.
TTTGTAAACTGTTACCTGATTTATAGACTAATTTTTAAGGGAAATTCAGGCAGATACACAGTTCCTGAAGTTCCTTATTGCTCCATTGACTCCCAAACATTTGGGGTGTGCAGCTGATGCGACCCTTCCTTGCAGGGAAGGAGAGAAAAACCACAGAATACTTGAATTATTTTTTTTTTTCCTTTAGGTTGTTTGGGATGTAACCTATAATAAACCTTTTGGTTTATTCTCAAATCTAAAGATGGACAGAGAAAAGTGGATACAAGTTTTGGAACTATCCAGAACTGTAACTGGTGTGGATATGCAAGGTCATTCCAGCATTCTGTATGTGTTGATTGCTTTTGTATCCACCTGTTTTCCTTAGGGTCATAATGGAGTTTCAGTTACCTCAGTTCTGCCTCGTAATGCTCGTTTTCAGTTTTTATGATTTAAGCCATGGTGGATTTAACAAATGCTGTGGGTACTGCAGGATATAATGACAACTTTATAGAATTGTACTGAAATTTGCATTTTGTAATTCAGATTTCTTAGCAATAAGATAACTTATCTCTTAGATTCCCACTCTATGGGAATTTGTATAGCTGTGTTGGTTAATAGTATTGACATAGGCTGTGTCTTTCCCTAAGAAAGGACAACCAAAATAAAGTTAAATCTGACAACAAGAGAGAGCTCCCAACTGGAGGAGTGAGGAGGAAGTTTGAAAGGAGAAGGTTTGTGATTTAGCACAACTAACTATTATTTGGATTTAAGAAATGAGATGAGGAAGTTAAGCAGAGGGGCTTCACATGGCAAATATACTAGATCAGTTATTGCCAAGTATGGGAGAGAAAATGAAGAAAAAAAGAAAAAGTGGCTTAGAAATTTCTTTTCCAGTCTCTGCTTATCAACATGAAACATCTGCTTCAGCAGTACCAGCTCCCACTGACACCGAGCACCAACACGGGGAAGCTGCTGCTCATACCAACACACCCCCTGAGCTGCACTGCAGGGATTTATTGTGTGTGTCTGAGGGATGGGGTGCTGCAGGTTAAACTGCAAATGGTTCCAGTGAACTTGGATGAGCTTCACATATGGAAATTAGCGTTGGCACTATTAATTTTTGTTTGTTATAGTCTTAACGTTGCTAAGCTACAGAAGGAAATGGATCACGCTGAGGAAGTCTACAAGTTGCTGACTGTTTGCACAGAATCTTTTAAATATTATACTAATCCTGTGCTATAGCTTAGCTTTTATTTAGTGTAAATAAAGTGGGTACTTTATGAAAAGCCACCATCTTAGTTTTAAAATATTCCTGTCTTTACTTGTCATGAGAATACTTGTACCTATAAATAGTGAAACAGCTTTGCTTAGATCAGCTGCTTCATCAGAGGAGTTCTTGGTCAGACATGTACAGGCCTGAATATGATCAACTCTTCTATAGTGCCAAAGAACAATACATTTTTATTTAAGACTTGCACAAGCTTTCATTTATAGCTAAATAAAGGGATTTCACAGACAACACAGCCCAGGTTCAAACCCACAAATAAATACAACTGAACTATGTCATGTTAATAATATTGCTTCCTAAGATGAAGTACTTAACTCCCCCCGTGAATTCCCAGGGCAGACATGGGTTATTAGAGCTTGAAATACAGAAGGTGAGTGCTTACGGTTTCATAGGCTGATGGAACAGCTAAAGGAGGAAAGGTGAAATCTTGACCTCGGGGTGGAATAGAAACAATCTATGAATGCTTCTTTTCCTCTGCATCTCTCTCCCCCTCTCCCACCTTAGCATATCTTTTGATACTTTAGTAAAACTAAAAAAGGGAGCTTTATTATTTTTTCTTATTACATTGACCAAAAATTTAGTTGATTTGCCCAAGCTCATTTGATTTTGAAGATTGAAAATGTTTTAGGGAGGGAGTAAAGACAGACCTTTGATGTTTCTGTTTTTCCTTAATCCTCATGTTTTGAACTCTCTATGAAAGCATTACAGAGTCCTACTATTGAGAGCAGAATTTGTCATATGATAGTAAATAAGTTTCAGTGTTTTAAAATAGCAGTAAATGTATCAAATGTGTGAAGTACTTTTGTTGTTTATACTTTTGAAAAAAAGTGACATTAGAGCCTGAGAGTATAGTACTTGTTCTGAAAACCTCTTGCTGTTCTCCAGTCAAAATTTACAGCTCTCCTGCACTGGAGAGACCTCTGGCTTTGTATTTTTCTGTTGCCTCAACTTATTTGGTAGTGCCTTGCTTTAGAGGACAAGGAGTATTTTGAACAGTCACAGAATTTTCACCTGTGATTTCTGAACGAGTTTTCCCATTGTCATAGAACTGTTACAAAGTCTAATGAAATAGATATGATTGTGTTAAACTCTATAAAAGTGTCATTATCAGGCTTTAATTTTATATGTTGCATCAAATATATGGGTTTCATTTCAGGGCACATTAGAGGAGATACTTAGATGGTATCTCCTTCAGAAGTAATTAAAATTATACTTAGTGTTAAAAGGGTATATTAATTATTTCTAGGCAAGTACTTCCTTCTAAAATGCATTCATTCTTTTTAGCAGTGGAAAGCTAGTACTCAGCAAATAAGGACTTTGAGTAAACTAAGTATTTATCATATAGCAAAGTATTACAGATCAATTATTTAAACCATTGTTATATTTTAATTCTGTGAATATAATATCTTCCCAGGTGATTTATTTTGCAGGTGCTTAGACATGCCATTCACTATCCCATGGGAGCTGGACTCAGAAATCAATTTGTGGCTCTTAAATATTAGATCATTTTAATTTCCTAGAAGGAATAAGAACCCATATGTGCTAACATATACATAGGTGAAGAGTCCTTGACGCTAAGGATGCAAAATTCAGTCCATGGTTAGCACATGAGACAGTTCAGTCAGAGCCAGTAATGAACCCACTACACACATGGAGTGGTTTCAATTACAGCTTTATGTGAGCAGACGGCATGGTGCCAGAAACAAAAGATTGAAACAATTTAAATGCTTCTCTTCATGGTTCAGATACTTGAGCCTCCGGTTTCTGTTCCCTTATTAATGTTCACTTTTATCTGTGCAGAACTCAGGCTTGGAAAATAGGAATTCACTGCTTGAATATGTAGAATGTCATCTTGTTAAAGGACGCTGTAGTATGATCTAGTAATATATCACTTAGTTAATTATTTGCTGTGTGATAGTTGCCTTCAAGGTTTATGTGCTCAAGGTCAAGAACTATGTCTAGAAATTGCTAATTTGTCCCAGTCAAAATTAGAGAAGTTCTTCTAATAGACAGTTAGCAAAATAAAGGTCGTTGTCCCCTCTTCATATAATTACTTGGCAGTTAAATCACTTACATCTCCAGCAGTGTCATCTCTTCACCACCTCCACAACCTGAGGGAGGGAAGGAGGGAGGGAGGCAAGTTCCTGTGTCTGCAGGGACCTGCAGCTCCTGTTCCTCTTGCTGAAGGTGTCCCAGTGCCCGCTGCTCCCTGAGAAAGAAGAGCAGGCGGTGTGCTCGGTGCGAGAGGCTGGGTTCAGCTCGGGCCAGGCCGGCGGGAGCCGCTCTCCGCGGCGCTCGGGGATGGCTGATGGCAGAGCCCAGAGCTGTGAGGCCTTGGCAGGCTCTGTGCCATCAGCCATTAGCTTCTGCAGGCTTGTGCCTCCCTGGGTGTGACAGGACACTCAGGTTGCAGAGCAAGTGTTTTTTGGCAATGCAAAGCGCTTCATGGAGGGGACTGTGCAGGGCCACCTGTCCTGGGATGCCCGGCAAAGAGGGACAGGGTGGCACTGCCGTGTGCAGGTGTGTCCTGTGGACCTCTGCTCCCTTCATCTGTTACACAGCCGAGGGCTCAGCAGTGGAAGGAGAATTAATCACTTTATTATGTGCTCTGAGATGTTTTCCAAAGACTTTGAGCACACTTTTAATGGAAGCAAGACTTTCTAACAGCCTCAATTTATTTATTTTTTTTAAACAGGCATAATAGATTTTCAGTTGTAAAGCTTACTAAAATGGAGGAATAATATAATCAGGTTTCCAATTGCCACTATGCTAAGTTATTATTGTAACAATTAAGCAAAGTAGGAATTGTACTTAGTACTTTTTTCCTATGAAATCACTTAATGCAACTGAAGGTATGTAGCTGTGAGCAGGTTTGCCTTGATGTGTAAGTTGATAGTTGGTAAAGCTTATTTGCTTGGTACAGTTAAAGCAAATTAATAAAAAAGATATTAGAAAGGTAATTATCTATCTGTATACCTCTATTAGCATTTCACAACAAAAGTTGTTTTATAAAATAAGCTATGTTGATGCTTAATAAATCCAGTGATACATATTTGCTTTAAAAAGATTGTATTCCATCCAACTGATTTTGTCAGTCACTCAGTTTAACTCAGTTTCTGTTTAACTGTCACCATTATAAAGGACTTGCTCAGGATTTTCCATGAGTCACTCCTTTTTGCCATTCCAACATGCATTCTGTGATCACTGTTGCACTGGTTTGTCTTCTCACCCAGGAAGATTTTCCTGCCACATGTGACCCTCTGACATTCTTGAGCCAGCCTTCTTGGCTAGGATGGATCTTAACTCCATATAAAATGGTTCTTGCTGCCAAGAAATATTTGATTTTTAGAATACTTCCTCCCTCTCCCCCAAATCAGCAGTAAAATTTCATGAATACCTGGATAAATATGGGTTTGGGGATGCAGTCTATTGTAGGTACTGTAATGCTGCCAAAAATAACATCATCTTTTTAATATCTGATTTCCATTTTATTAACCTTGCAACAGCATTCCTTGTCTTTAATATTGCTGTTCTTTTCTTTCTTCTTTTTTTTGTAAGACCAGACCATAACCTGACATCTAAAATTTTTCAGTCTTGGTATCTTGTTCTCTAATTAATAACGATTATTTATTCAAATCATGGTGGTTGCTTCCTTGAGCTTACTGTCTGTTTTCTAAATTGTAATCTATCATTAAGTACTGTAACTTCAATATGAAATATCTTGAAATGGAGAATCAGTATGAGAACTCTGGTTCATGTTTGATAATTTAAAGTAGATCCAACTACTTTTTTCTTGTTCTGATATGTAAAATATAAAGTATAAAATAAGTCATTTAAATACATAGTTCTTTTTTTCTGTAAAATAGTTTTGACTTCTGGAAAAGGTTAAGAATGAAAATATATAGGTGAACTGAATTGTGGAGGTCCTTGTGGAATGTGAAATGTGTTTGGAATTAAGTCTTACACCTTCATATCAAACTAAAGTCTAAACTTTCTGCAGTAACCTTCCTTTCACAGTGTTTATCACAGTCAGGCAAAAAAGTTCTGCATAAAACACGTAATTCTCAGTTTAACTTGAGGGAAAAAATTACTTTTACTTTATAAAGTAAAACATCAGTTTAAATTTTACTAGAAATATCAAATTAAGATAAAATGGATTCATCTGTACTTCCTAAAACAAGAGAGGGAAATAACAGAGAAACAAGTCTCTTTGTTCTGTGTGAAAGAGAATACTTAATCACACATCAGCACAGAATTAAAAAACATAGCAATACATGAAAGTCTTCTTTTTTCCTTCACTGAACGAATTAATTGCCAGCAATGGAAAAGAACTACAAAGTGCTGTTTAAAAATAAAAAATACATATCTTAAATTTAATAAACAGGAGCTAACGCTGTTAAAATGAAGCTCCAAAAATCAACTAGCAGCTGGCAATTGGTTTTGGGTCTCATCAGCTTGAAATACATATCAAACAACTTTCTTATGAAAGAAAATTTGAACCAGTAATTTTGCATGCATGATTTTCTGAGGCAGACTCAGTGCAAAAGCTGCTGTATAAATGTCAAATGGACATTCTTCCAGCTTAATTCATTCATAGCTGAAATCTGGCCAAACTGGAGGTCTTAAACCAACTAATAATATTCCTTATAATGTTCCTCACGATATTGTTGTTGTGCTTTTGTAAAATAGGTAGGAATAATCTTCAGTGTTCACGAGGAAGTAGCATTTGTCTGTTGCTAGATATGCTGACAAGTGTAGGAAGGGGATAAAGGGAAGGAATTATTACCAGAAGTGTGAGAAGGATGCGGGATAATTACCTCCTTATCCCCTTCTGCTGACCTACAGGACAGCAGAATGTTGCACAAATATAAGGGATACAAGCTTATCTTGCAGCTGGAGATCTCTAAGAAATTGCAACATTTATGCTGTGTAGTCCTATCCTTCTGTCTTTTTTGGGGGGTAGAATGAACTTAAACATGATATTCAAGGAATAATCAGTGAAATTAATTCTGTCCTGCAGATACATTCATTCAAGTCCGCTTGTAAAAAATAACAGTTTTGGTTTTTTAAGATTGCCAGTATAAAATATAAAATGTTTGCACAAAATGCAGGAGCGTGGACGGGGCTGAAAAAGGTTCTTCAGGGACCAAAAAAATCCTTCAAGATTCCTGATGAACATGTGGCTGGCATGTGCTTTACACCTCCAACTTCTCAATAATGAGAGGAGAGGTATAGCTGGGGCAGGGCTGGACTTGGAAGAATCAAATGTAAAATAACCCAAGGGAGAGCAGGGAGTAGTTGATCTACAACTTATGGAGATGAAAATTAGAATTGAGTCTTGAAACATTTTGGAACTTTGATTTCTGTGTCTTACTGATTATACTGGGACTAAGTTGTCAGTCATATTTGTCTTCTGGTTTTATTCAAATGTAGAGAACATCTTTCAATAACAATAATGTCTGAGATGCACATAAAAAGAATTTGAGCTGCTGCAAATTTTCCCCTAAACACATAAATAGAGAAATGTACATTTAATTAGCTTTCTCTCTTTTTTTTTTAGCACTTTTTGTGGCTTCAGTGCTTATCTCTAGTGTGGTGCTAGTATTTTTAGCAGCATAGTAAGGGGGCTTTTACTCACTGTCATACAAAACATGGTTCATCACACTGCAATAGATCAGAATAGATCAGATCTAGCTGCATGACTAAAATTTTGTGCCAGGTTAGCCTGTCTGAGATGGCAGTTTAATTGTCCTGAACAACCTTCACACTTGAAGATAGTAGTTTATTAAACAACAACAACAACAAAAAAAAAAAAGCAAAAAAAAAAAAAAAAGCAAAAATGGAGCTTTGTGTGCTGTTCACAGGCTGGATGACTAATGGGGATGCATCTTTCTATTTTAATCTGTTTCTCTTCACTGAGCAACACCCATCAACTCCCCAAAGTGTGTGTTTTTTGTGGTCTTCAGTCAATACTATTTATAACAAATCAAAATTTTACTGTGTGGTTTAGTTTCAAGTATTTGTTTTAAGCTAGCAAGTGGGTTGGCTCTGCCTTCCACTAGTCAGGGCTGGTAGCAATTGATGAGAAACAGATTAGATTACTGCTTAATGATGACGTCTTCAAAAGCCCTGGAGTGACTGAGGGAGATAAGTCCCAGGGAAAATCAATGGACTCAGGCTCTGGAGACAGTTAGGTGAGAAGGGAATGTTTCTGTAATGACCTAAATGGTCGCTCTCTCTCATGGTCTCTCAGTTGTAATATACAGGAGAGAATGGGTCTGTGTAAAAATATCCAGCATCTGTGACCATTTTAAGGCTGTTAAAAGTCTGAGTGCTAGATGTTTATCTGATTACTGTCTCCTGCTCTTGCCTAACTTCAGCAGCAATGGACTAAAGCATTTCTAAAGTGGAAACTGTGGGGAAAAGAACGATCAAAAACCAGTCCAAGCCCCCATAGCAAAACAAAAGAAATCCCTTCAATAGGAGTAGTGGCTGTGCAGGTGACAAAGAATAAAGCATGTGTTTAAAACCATACATGTTATTATCCAGTTCTTGGGTTCTTGGTTTTATCATCTTTAAAGGTTGGGGTTTAGTTTTGGTGCTCATTTTAGACATTCACGTGGTGTTTGTTCACATCGTACCAAAAGGACATGATTGCCTCTTACAATGTGCCAGGCATCACACACTTCTTATTTCTAGGTGGTGGTTTGTAGTTCACTCCCCTTAATCATTTATGTGGTTCTTAGGTTGGTTTTCTGTGAACCCTTGGAGGAATTCATTGTTCCCCTTCCTGGCCTATTAAGTGTCAAGAATAAATGTTTACTGTTACGGGGCCGATGGCACAGCATTCAGATAATGAGGAGGAGGGGGAGGAAGGGAATTCCAGTCCTGATAATATTTTTCAGGAGAGAAATTAAAGTTTTTCAAGAGATAAATGATGGGTCATGTGCATGATACTGGCTAGTGGTACCAGTCTTATGTGCCCTTGATGTTTATCTCTGCCTCATGAGGTTCCTTCAGTCACACTCCTGTGTTAGGGAAGTTGAACAAATGGCTTAGAACCTTTTTTTCTGCCCTTATTTTCTGCCTGTGTCTATTTTCAGCACAGGAGCTGTTTCTAGTCTTTCATGTTCTCCAAATTTATGCTTTTTTTTCTTGGTTTATATCTTGGTACCATGTTGAGTTTCTGTCATCCACCTATTGGATATTCAAAGTTAGGGGTTTTAAGCCTATATTTGAACTCATGCTGTGGGGTTTTCTTCCATTGCAATGACCCAGGAAAACTCTGTGGGCAGATAAAATACAAATTCATCAGTTTCTCCGTAGGATTAGAAAGAAGATGGGGCCCTGGCTGAGGAAGTAGCTCCACTGGAATACTGGGATTTGCATAAAAAGAAATGCCCAGACACTGGGTGGCAGTAGTCCATGTGTGGTGGTGGTGGTTAAATAGCCTCCAAGTGAGGAATTAATTTCCTTTCCTTCGGTCCGTTCCGATGAGCCCTGGTGTTACAGACTGGAGAGGGCAACAGAGATCTGGGAAGAGATTTGTCCAGGCTGGCAGAGAGTTGGGCAGGGGAGCTGGTCTTGAATTCTAGCTGAGTGTGCTGCTGCTCAGAGCATCTTCTGTCTTTGCACAGCTCTGTGACAGGAGGAAAAACTTGTACTTTCTGATAGTGTTTTATGTATTGTTGTGCTGAACATTTTGAACTGATGCTTCTAACAACAGGGGAAGCTGTGTGCAGCCTCAGAGATCCAACTGAAGGGCTTGATGCACGAAAGTAAATCTTATCTTAATTGCAGCTTGCTTGTCAAGGATGGATGCTTGAAATAGAATATTCAGTAGCTGTTCAGGTGTCTTCTTTTTTGTCTCATTTGGTGCATTGCCCTCCTTTTTCTTTTTGTTCTGAATTCAAATTCTACTGGGATAGGAATTGTGAAGAGGATTGTGACTAATTTCATGATCTTGCCAGCAGAAATCATTCCATGTCATTACCAAAGGATGAAAGCATCATAATTTGTGATTTTAGTCAATTTATCAACTCATCTGGCTACCTGAATATCAACTATGATAAACTTGCTGTTACTGCATTGTTGTCTTTCCATAACATTTTAAATGCTTTTGTTATAAAGGTGAATACAGTTACAAAAAAGGGCACAAAAGTGAATAAGAAATTTGATTTTTTTTCTTCAAAGAAATGCTTAAGACTTTTCTTTCTGTGTTAAAAATAACAGTTTTAGGTTTGAAGGGACAAGTTTGTTTTGGTATTACTGTAGTCTACGCTTTTAGAGATAAAAGATGACTCTGGAGAAACTCTTCTGGTAAAAGTAGGGATTCCTCTTAGATGGGGAGTACAAAGCTAACATTTGTTGAAATGTAATGATTCATTTGAATGGCCAATTTTCTTAATAGCTTTTTGGTTTGGTTTTGTTTTGTTTTTTTTTAAAGATCACAAAATAGTTTGATCCAGGCTGCATTCATATTACAGTGTAATTCTGCATTATATATTCTCCAGTGTCAAAGAGCTAAAAGTTCAAATTGGACTCATTTGTATTATCAAGTTAGGGGTGGGGAACTGTAAATTATTCACCTCCACTGAAGAGACCAGATTCATAAATCTGTTCAAAGGAAAGTGAAGAAAGGTTCCTAACATGTCTAGAAGATACTAATTCATATCATAATTTCAGTATGTGGAGTTGACAGCCAGTAGCAGTTTTCAGGCTAAGGCTAGATATCCATTCAACATTCACTTTCTATTCACTGGTATTAGCAAGAGGCTGATTTCTTTCAAAGTAAATTACCCTAAAATGTCTAATTCTGTTTTGCTGGAAATATGGACAAACTAGTTAAATTTAATAAGAGAACCATTATGGATACTCCGTGGGTGTGAGCATGTGCTGTGATCCAGGGCACAAGCCTCTGGAATGGTGTTCCCTATGGTTCTCATATGTCATGGTGATCAGGCACTTTCTGGGCTTTGTGGTAGATATAAAAATATCTGCTGGGAAAGTAATAAGAGGATGAGTCTTATTTTGACAGTTCATACATCCTTTTAAAAATACCTGATATATGTGTGGAACAGGAGAAATTAATTCAAACTACAGTTTGTCTCTGTTTTCCTTCATTTCCCTTGAAACATTTATCCTATTTTGTCATAATTTAAACATGAGTTAAATACTCTGCATTCTTGAAAATCAAGCAAGCGAAGCATGCAGATTTGTTTCTCACCATGTTCATTTTCTGACCAACTGTCATCAACACATTTAAACTGCTCTTCACGTTGGATTGAATTAGAGAGCATATTCATACATAGCACTGAGATCAGTTAGGCTGATCAGTTATTCTCAGCTCAAAGTTTCTTGAAGTTTTGGCTAATTCTGTTGGTTAAATGCAGAAAACTCAAAGGAAAAAAATGGTCAGTTTATCTTAGATCACATGTGGATATTATAGAATCATCCAAAGCCATGTAGAGAAGATAACTAATAAAATAATAAGTTCTGAAATAAAAACAAATCAGAAAGTACTGCCTTTTTTTTCTAAGGTAAAGTGAGCTATGAATTTATTCTTCATTTATTTTAAATGCCTGCCTATTCAGCTTTCTGTGAGTCACTTAACTGTTCTGTTCCAGCTTTGAATATCAATAATGACAAGTTTCCTGACATCTGGGTTAAGGTGAAGCTATTGTATCTGTCAGTTAACCTCTTTTTTGTCAGCCTGCCATGCTGATAATTTTGTATATGTGGCATGGTCATTATGGTATTCACTGTCCTCTGGCAGAATGAAAATTTAGGTTTCTCATTCAGTATGAAGACATTTTTTATTTTCTATGCAAAATATGTATGCTAATCTAATTCTAATATATAAACTGTATCCTAAGCTGTCCAGTGGAGGCAGAGAAAACATTCTCCCTTCCTCATGAGTGATGTAAATTTTGCAAACTTTATTGGTAAGTACAGCAATAACTAATTATGTAGCAGATATTATCATACAAAGTTCATTTCAGTGACAATATTAATGAGAAAAAGAAGCTATGAATGCCCTAAGTATACTGTGAGGTATTTCATAAATATATAAAATACTTGTGTCATTTTATACTTGTTTTCAACATATTTCTCTTCTTTACAGCTTGCATAATAAATTAGTGACTTTTAAATGTGTTCTCCCATTGCTTGTGGCATCATGTAGGTTATTTGGTTTAAAGTAATTATGCTTCATCACAGATTTATGTTCCAGTCAGAGATTCAAACACTGTTGAGCTCCACGGTGTATGGATGATTGCAAATTTTCAAAAGAGGAGAGTTCTGAAGGTGTCTGTGTGTTAAGCTAAATTTTTGAATTAATAGGAACATCAAAGCTCCAGCATCTGGGTCAGAGAAGGACCTCCACAGAGCTGCTGTTTGAAGCCTTTCATTCTTGACCTCCAGGACTGTAATAAACTTTTAAATAATTTTCAAGGACACTTCAGATGCTCTGTCAATTAAACTGCCATGCAAGCCATTTTCCTGTTGGCCTGTAGCCACCATTTAATACAGTCATTAAAATTTAGTTTTAGGAGATATGGTGTGACACATGAAGTGTTTTCATCAAATGGATCTCCTACCAAAAAAAAAAAAAAAAAAAAAAAGTGAGGTAGAATAATTATTAAAAATAGAACTAAAAAACCCAACCAAAATAACTGTGATCTTCTAAAAGAGCATTTTAAGAGAATATACTTCTTGGTGACACTGTGCTTTTGTAATCAGCTCATAGGTGGAATATGATAAAAGTAAACAATGAGCTTAGAAGGACATGTTATACTAAAAGACACCACCAAACTAAAAATTAAAAATCTAGTAGGGAATTCTCTTGCCATTCTGGAAATCCTCATGTAGAGCATGAAGTGCTGTGGACACACTGAAGACTCAGTTGTTTTGAGATATATATCCAACATTGCAAAGGAGAATATTGTGATGAAACCAGAATTCTTTCTTCTGGAAGAAGCTTTTGGAGGTGCTGTGTGCAGCAGGATAGAAGGCAGTGTTGTCTCACTGCTCTTGCAAAAGATGATAATGACCAAAGAAGAACAGGAGGACTTGAGTGCTGTTCCTTCATTTGTGACTCTTGTGACTTCTCTTAGTCTTTTTGTTTCTTTTTGCCCCTTGTCTGAGTTGTAGGGTGGCAGGACCAGCAGTGGTGTTTGCTGTCACAGAGCCTTCAGTGGCTGTCCTGTGCATCTGCACTCTGCTGGTGTTGGCCGTGGTTATGATGCCTTGGAGTGGCTCCCTAGAACAGAGGCTAGAGAGAGTTTAAAGAATAAAGTGTGTATTTATTCCAGGCCTT